>JAOUQT010131980.1:0-18965 GCA_025769995.1 Xyliphius kryptos | reverse complement strand
GTGAGTACTTCAGGTGACATGCGGCGGTTTGGTTCTAGGTCACATGCGGTCCTAATTTGTCTTATTATTTTAAAGACACGCCTGATCTGTGTAGCTTTTCATTTGGCTTGTAAGCGGAACATTTGGGATTTTCTGGTGAAGAAGAGCACTTTTTGTTTGGCTGAACCGGGCGTCTCGCTTGCATTCAGCGCGGTCACGATTAGTCAAGGAAAATATTCTGCTTATTTCAAATGCAATCCTAATTTAATATTCATGTTTCAGCAATAGTCAACCAAATAATTTATTTCTTATTAGATTCTAAATGCATTATTATGTAGTGTGCGTATATATTTTGCATTCCTTCGTCCTCTATTTTCCTCAAATAGGCTTTTTTAAAATTAATATTGTGTGCTGTTCAAAAAACGTATCAATTTTGAATTATTTTGAAAGAGCTTGACACGGACATTTCCTCGACGTTTTTACTATCTAAATGCAGTTTAAAAGTTCTTTGTGAAAGAGTACACTCTAGACATCCTTTTTTTGTAACATTTGAAATATTTAGAAATGATTTTTGTAAAAAGTTAATAACAGTCTTGATTTTTTTTAATGTTTAGAATAATTTAAAAAAAACTGTATTTTCTTAGTGCCACAAAAAAAAAACAAATAAAAAAATCTGTGTTAATGTTTGATTCATATAATAGCACCATTTACTGATAAAAACTCTTTCTTTACAGGGCTAACTGTTGATTTGATTAATTTATATAAAAAAAAAATGTTAATGTGGTTCTTATTCATTACAAAATCCAGTCATTTATTTCATTCACATCTCCGCTATAAAAACCCTGAAGTAATTAATTAAGTAATTAAGTAGCATTTAAGATATATGAAGTGAAAACATTTTGAGAATACCTCTTTTACTTTTTTTCGGCATTCAGTTAAAGTAAGTTTCACTTCTGAAGAATAAGTTAATTTTGTTTGCCCCTCCCCCCAGCATTAGCAGTGCATTTGGCAAAGATCGATCTGAAGCAGATATCTATCAAGTCCTACCTGTGTTGCGTATGACTATCCCAGATGGTCTGAGACTGGTTTGTCTTTCAGAAAGACATATTTGCAAATGTCTTTTACTGAACTCCACAAAAAGTTCAACTTCAGCACTATGAAATTCTAATCTTACTATTAAAGTCTGTCCTATTTGTGAGCAACTAAAAATTTCTCGTTGTTCTATGTATAAAAGAGGTGAAAATGAGGATAATTTTTTTTTTGCAGGGCACCGCACATGGTATAATGCTCGGGAAATGAAACACTCCAATGTGCCAGGATGCTGCTGATTCCTCAAATAATTAGGCCTAGCTACCCCTGTTGGCTAATTTCCATCATGCCAGCAAGTTGTTAAAATATGGGATTAATCACTGTATGCATTCAGAAAATATGAGGGGATGCTGCTTTCTCTCTTTTTTTCGATCACTTTCTCTCTTTCTTGCCCTCTGCATTTCTCTTTCTCTCTCTCCTGTGTGCGGGCAGCAGTGGCCGGCAGTAGGGGTGGGTGACTTGTCTTCTTTGTAGTCCAGTGCTGCCTCGGAGCACACAGGAGTCAGACACCTTGCAAATAATCCAGGCTTAGTAAGGAATTAGTTGGCTCAGGTGGGTGGGATGAGACAAACAGTCCGTCGGCCTCTAAAATTAATAGCTTAGGCCGGACAGGAAACTTTGAAAATCATTTTGTTCACAATGAATCAATGTTGCCCGGTGAGCCCGCTGCAAATCTTTATTTGAAAAGCAAATCCGAGCTCAGCCCGAGCCTTGTGTCACTTCTGCTTTGTCGCTTGCTGAGTAAATTGTGCAAATTCAGTGAAGGATAAAAACCAAAAAAAAAAAAATAAAAATAAAAGTTTGCTGGCGGGGCCCACTTGTGCGTATGCACATGGTAAGATCCAATAAAACCGTGATTGATTACTGCTATTTATCGCTGGCTTTTATTGTGTGTCATTCACTGGGGGGAATTTATTTGTTGATAGTGAAGTGGTGAGGCGCAGCTTGCACGACCAGTATTGATCTAGTTTGCTGGATGTCCAAGTGTCATTATCCTTTGTAGTGCGCTCACACTGACATTAAATTTCACTCTCATGTCGGCGGAATACAGGAGGCGTTCTTTTTGATTTCTCATTCTGCAGCTGAGACACATTATCAAATTGTCCCCATTTTGGATTTCATGTTGGAGAAAAGTTTAAGTCAAATTTGTCAGGATGTATGAGCTGGGTGCTGCCTAGCGGCAGCCAAGCAGTTTGTTTTGGGCCTGTTTTCAGTTGAATACTCCTTACGATGCACGGCTTTTACATTTTTGCAAAAGTTTCTCTTTTTTAATTGTATGTTTAAGTGATTCAAGAGCAGGCTCTTGCCTAGATAAACAGGAGTTTACCCTCCAAGGTGATTTAAGACCATGATCTCTTGGAGTACTGCTCCAAGTTTTCAAGCGATAAGTAGTTTGCTTAAAATATGCTCCTGGACTTGTATAATTTCCTGCAACAAGACTCAAGAGCACTTCATACCTGCTGCTGGGATTTGTGTAAAAGCCCTAAAACCTAAAGTACTGTATGAGTGTGATGGAAATATTCACCGAAATGTTTTCAATTGTTACAGCTCGGAGATATATTATTACCTTTTAAAGCTAGAGCATGCCAAGAAGTGTAGCATTGCCAAACGTTGTCCAGTAATTGGCATGAAATCTTTTAGTCATGCACATGCTTTGGCGCGGTTGTTTTGTCTATTCATTGTCTCCTTGGAGACTGGGAAACAGTGGGTGTGTATGTGTTTCTGAGGGAGAATGACTGTTTGTGTATGTGTTGTGGGGGTATTGAATGACAGTGTCTGCCCTGTCCTGTAATAAAATGTAAAAGTGGCACTTTCACAGTTGACAACCATCGCTAAATATACTCAGGGACAGGCAGCAACGGTTTGAATGGCATTCTTTCTCTGAAATATCCAATTTTTTAGTCTGAGTGCTGACATGCTGTCAAATGTGACATTTGCATTGTGATTGGACTCATCTTTTGATTAGAACACACCTATTTCCTTCAACTTATCTTCATTTCTGTTAAGTTTTCTTCTTCCGCAGTGGAATGTGCATTGCAGATATGATAGTACAGTAATGATGCTACATCAAGTGTCACAGATTTGTTTTTAACTCTTGAGAATTTGACAAACAATATTAAGTTTTACCAGTGGCCTTTTTGGTTTTTCAATTCATTTTTTTTTATTAATGTGCCATGCTGAATCAGATTGGAAATTGTTGTTCTGAAACCTACTGCCTTGAGTTGTGTTATACTCTCATTTGTAAGTCACATCTGTGATATGACAAACTGTAAATTTATTGACTAATAAGGCATGTTATAAAAGCCCTGTTGTGATGGGTTTTTTTGCAGTATGGATGAAGTTCAACAATGTTTTTGAAATACAATGGGAAATGGAGAAAAGATGGTACGGGCAAATGTGGACCAATTGTGGTGGTACTTCTTCCTTGTAGGAATGTTGATCTCCAACATTGAAACATTTTCTGCTGAGAACATACAGTGATGGCTAGACGCAGTTATGGTTAAGGTCGGTATGGTTAAGTGGTACGCTTAAGTTTCCTTGAAATGAATGGAAGTTTTAATAAAGTCTTCAGTCTGTGTGTGGTGAGAGTACTAGGCAGTTAGGCCAGCCGCAGCGCTGCGGTAATCACTAGCACATCTGTACAACACTCAGCCTTCTTATACCAATTTTCTCTTCTTCTACCTCTACCCTTGCTCTTTCTTTCTCACCATCCCACCATTGGGGGATATCCTATGTCCGTTTATTGGATTGTCAGCTTCACACTGCCTGGCTGCACTGATGGTAATGATAATAAAATTGAAATATCCAGGTACTTACCACTGTATTACCTTGCTATCAACACCCAGACACACTCATTTTTTAGAGCTTTTCCGAGGGGAGAGATTCGATACAGTGACAAAGACCCAATAAGAGAGGGAGAGAGAGTGAGCGATTGAGAGAACCAGGTCTCTTGATATCGGAGCATTTTCAAGACACGGTTTCCCGGCTAGACTGGGTAAAAAGACAGCGCGTAATGTGATTCTTGGGCAGCCAGCCAGTGCTGAGCAGTGTAGTGTAACCCATTTTCCACAGACAAGAGAAAAAACACATTCTGCTGCCATGTATGTAATATTGCAAGGGTCTTAACTGGACAACTGTGTGTCTGTGTGTATGTGTGTTTGTGTATGAGTTGCAGATGTTCAGATCAGGTTGTAAAATGATTTGAATGCGTGTTCTGGACAGCTGATATGGTTAAAACCCACTTTGTAAATTCCCATGAAAATGTTCATGCTGTCTGATTTGATGTGTGGTGATTGAAATAGCTGGTGCCATGACACAAGAATAAAGGCACATCCATGTGCATTAGTGCAGCTCACAAACTACATTATCCACATGCATCATCTTCTGGATCAGATGCCATGATTCAGTTCTTTCGGACATTCTGGAACTTGTTGATTTATTAGAGTTTAAATGATTTCCAGTTAAATTATCATTAGCAAAATATTGTTTCGTTTTCCTAAAACGTCTGAACTGAGCTTTCAACCTGCAATCAGATAATGATATTCAAGTGGTACTTTGAGGGTGGAGCATTACAATCAATTACTAGGTGCTGGTTATTCCATTCCCCCATTTACTTTGTAAGATAGATAACTCTCAAGTCAGTCTATGGGAATCGTAAAAATCTTGATGTACACATGAGCATGGTTTGGAAATGATGAACAAAACGCAATAAAAAAAAAGTTGTGACATTAAATCAACTCACACTTTGGCAAATCGGTGGATCTAATCCTTGCGAGGCTTCGGAGTTGTTAGACTGCAACAAGGGTCAAGAGGTGAAGTGCAACTAATTTATTCATTCAGTCAGATTTCCTGTGCAGATGGGAGGCAGATATGTTATCACTATGAGAATCCCATTGGTGGGGAAAAGGCCTGCTTCTCTTATCTGATCTGCACATAGAGGCCTTATCAGCCGTAGACGCCTCTCCGCTTCACCACCGTCGAGATGAAGGAATAAGAGGCTTATATGTGATTTGGCTATGATCAACAAGAGGAAAAAGTTTTGGAGGGAAGAAGTGCTTGACACATATAGGCTCTTTTTCACATGGAATCTTCACATGTTGCATTTCTTCATTGAAGGCTCCACTATTTGACAGAAAAGTCATATTACAGAGATTTTGTATAATGCTAATAATAATTTTTGGTATCATAAGACCACTTGCTTGGTTATTAATTATAATGATGAAATCAATGTGACTTAACGTAAATATACTTGCATAAAATTTTTCCTAGGCTTTTAAACCAGGTGACAGTGAAGCAGATACATTCTCTAACATGATCTTTTTGCACACAAAACTAAAAAAAATACAAATATTTAACTTCTTTTTAATTAACCTTCTATTAAAAATGCCATTGTAAAGTGAAATTTACCTTTTGTAATCTGCATGTTTCGTTTGTATGCAAAAAAGTTTCTTTTTCCCCTTATTTTAAGGAATAAAAGTTTAATTCTGGGGTCAGATTTGTCAATCTTTCCCGTACTTAAAGATTTCATGATGGCTTCATAACATGCATTTGCTCTTTTTTTAGGAGGGACCCCATCCAGGCTGAATTTGCCAGTAAAAGGCACCAATTCTGAACGGGAAGGACGGACCCAATCGGCACCATACTCCCTATACCATTCCCCCCCGCTCTTTTCTCTCCACCCCTTCCCCCTGCCCCGCTGAGCTCTCCGCTCACCCCTCCTCCTGTTCCTCTCCAATCCACACCTCCTGCCAAAATGGACCTTCATCACCGTGCTGCCTTCAAGATGGAGAGCTCATCTTACCTGCCAGGGCCGCTGGCATCTCCAGCTCTTATGGTACTGGCATCAACGGCTGATGCCAGTCGCGATGCTTCAGCTCCTTGCCAGCAACCACGTCCTTTCGGTGCACCTGTATCCGTCTCCGACAAGGATGTGCACCTGCCATTTGCCAACGGCTCCTACGCTTTCGCCTCTGTATACCACAGGCAGCCTAGCTTTGGTGGACGTGACTTTGCACCATCTCTGTTACATCTGCACCACCAGTTTGCACCACATGGACTGGAATGCCCACCATCCATCGGTGTGCTCAACCACGGTGCTGTCGGAGCCTTCCGGCCATTCGCGTCACCACCAGAAGAGCGCGATTCGGCCTCAGGTGCCTACCAATCAGCTTTTACTCCAGCGAAACGCCTCAAGGGCTGCCTTGAGGCCGAAGCGTCACCTCACCTGCGTTACTCTGATGCCGAGGGTAAAGAGTATGACTATGGTGGTGCCCATGTGCCCTCAGGCTCACCCGGTGGCCTTAAGGCTGTGGAGGACTCTGGCAAGAAAATCTTTGCTGTCTCTGGTCTGCTGTCTGACCGTGAAACATCATCCAGCCCTGAAGACCGCATTGAACGCTGTGAGTACATGTTTTAAATCACACCTTCACCCAAATGACCACCCACTCATAATTACAAACAAACACACACACACACATACACACACACACACACACCTTTACATGTTCTGTATAATCGTGATGTACATGGCAGTAAACTCGTAGAACAATTACCTGGGAGCCTTTCAAGAGATCTGAACGTCTGAACATTCACATGTTTTAAATTTCAGCACACATAGTCCGGCCAATTTTTTACAACACAACTATAAGCTATAAAGTTCTTGGAAAACAAAAATAAACTCAATTTTGTTTTATTGCACCAACTGTTCATGTTTTAATATAGGAATCCTGCAAATATTTTTATCTCCTTGTTAATACTGAAAGTTCTTTGATTGTGTAAATTACATTTAGAACTTAAACACGAAGGCTTTCACAGAGTGACAACAAAATACAGAAAGCAATGGATGAAAAGGTCTATAAAATGCAAAGCAACTGCAATATTTATAGAAAAGAAACACTACTAAAATAAATGCATTTAAGTCAATTACTGTCTGTAATACATCATTGTGGTTTTGAAGATCACAGCCTTTGTTCTCTGGGGTGGGTTTTTATATTTGAGAACTGAGTAGAGTACATCTTACATTGCATTTTAGCACAGGGCAATGATGAGGCCTTCCCTGTCAAAGTCATAGTGCTGAGGAATGTTTGGACAGCGAGTTTGGCCGTTCCTCTGGCACAGATCAATTCCACAGATACAACTCATAAATGAAATGAGTTTGTGTGTGTGTGTGTGTGTGTGTGTGTGTGTGTGTGTGTGTGTGTGTGTGTGTGTGTGTGTTTCAAATTCATATCAATATGTGTCTTGACTCGCACTTGACTTCATTTTATTTGGAATTATTTAGCATTTTTCAAACACCTTCTGATTTATGTATATTTGATCATTATTGTTATACTTATTATTTGACCAATTTTACAGATTTTAGAGGTCTTTTAAATATCCAGCATTTTGGGTACTCTGAGCACATTCCATACTTTGATTATTTAAAAAAAAAAAAAACCCTTTTTTACATTTTAATACAACTCAATATATAATAACTAATATTTGAATGTTGTGAAACGATTGATATGTACTTTTATGAAGGAGGAATTATAGTTTTTCCTATGATATTATACATATCCGATTATTATATTATTTAAACATGTTTGTAGGGATCTAGTGAAAAATATCAAATTTTTTTTTTTTTTTTTTTTTTTGAGAATTTGAAAGATCATTGACATTTACAATCAACCAAATGTGTTCTTTATTGTTTATTGTATTTTGGAAAATACATTGTTTTACACCAATCTCTCTGTCTTATTACTGCTGTTTTTTGAGCATTAAAACAAGAGACTGAGAGCTCCACGAGCAACAGAAAGAGAGAGGGAGAGGTGGAAGAACCCCTGATCGAACAGATGAGAGACAGGGGTAGCCAGCTGAGACTGATCGGATAAAGAGACTGGCGTATGGGAAGGGAGGGTTGTGAATGACACCCAACAACAAAACGAGAGAGGAAGGAGGGAATAGCAAGAGGAAGTGCGGCAGACAAAAGGAAGCATCTCTTCTAAAGTGTCTCCTCTAAGGGGATCTCATTTGAAAGTGTGTTTTAGATGGCCAGTCTAACTAAACTATCAGACGCGCTGTAGTCGGTCGGCTGAAATGCAGCAAGCAGTATGTCCATGTCCACATGGGTGGTAGGATTATGACGCCTCGGCCTGGGCTCAGATTTACTGCAAGATAGCAGCTGGTCTGGTTCCAGCTTCTCAGTGTATTTTAATCTAATGCTCAGTCTATCCGATAAGGGGCAATATGAGAGGGGATTAATGCTTCTCGGGTTTGGGAATATACCTGAAGTGAAAATGAGTCTGAAACTTGGAGTAGTTCTTTTTTTTTTCTCTTAGCCTGAGATTCTCGTACTTCTTTCTCTATACTCTCAACCTCTAACTTTTGAAACTGTATCTAATTAGATCAGGTTTTTAGCCCACAAACCCTAATGCAATTGCGTTTTTAACACCAGTTGAACAAACTTAAATTGTGTTCCCCTTGAACATTCCTGCCTGTCATTTTAGAAGTGGTGTCCTTTCTGTTTGAATGAGAGAGAGTGTGTGTGTGAGTCCGAAAGAAAGAGAAAGTCAGAAAATCTTAAACTGTAACAAATCTTGTTTTTACATTTGTTTTTGATTTGAATAGATTTCTAAGTAAGACAAATAATCTAGTTTTTACTTTTAAGAAATTATAACAAGGTAAATGTACTTATTAATTTGGCGGATAATTGTACTTGATTCATGTACATTTTTCTTTATATTAGTTTATTTTTCAACAGATTTTTTTGCAACATAGGCGACGTGAATGACACTGCAAATGGAGATAGCTAACCATCATGTTATCTATTAATGTGAAAGGTTTATCTTCTCTTATCTTATTTCATTCAGCATTGCTAAATGGTGAAACGACCTTCCAAACAACATCCGTAAAGCGGACTCACTCAACATTTTCAAGAAACTTCTCAAAATCCATCTCTTTCACAGACACTTGCTACAAAAAAATAAAGTAAAATAAAAAAATTACCAGCTCGATTAATGCACAGGGTTGATGGTGCTGCAGTATAGCTGTATTTTCCTAAAAATACTGACTTGTGTTGTTCTCTCATTTGTAAGTCGCTTTGGATAAAAGCGTCTGCTAAATGACTAAATGTAAATCTAAATGTAAACCAAGGACTGCATTTACAAACCCTTCGGTCTTAAACACAGAAGGTAAAATATGCAGATGAGAATAGGACGTTTTTGTTTTATGTACAACACTAACCAGTGTGATAAGTTTTAACTGGCAGCGCGACCAGTCGCAGCAGCCCATCTCTCTTCGCCTATGGAGAGAAACAATATTTCAATTCTCCTGTATGCCCTAGATATACAGTGGAATTGACAAGCCATCTTAAGTTTCTTATGTACCAATGCATCACTGACATTAGTAATATGGCACACATGATGCATCTGAGTTTGCATGGATATTAAATACTTGGTAATCAGACTGTACTGCTTTGCCTGAAACAGTACATACATGTTTAAATCTAGTACCCTTCTGTTTGGTGGACAATTTTGGATGCGCCTATGGGATATGTGGATGCATACTTTAAAATGTCTCCCTAATTGGGTCTCATTTTGTTTGATGGAAACTATACCTAATCTCACACACAACCATTCCTGAACAATTACTTTGTGTACTGTAGTATAAAAGTAGTTAATTATCAAGTTGTAAAGTGACCAGTGACTGGCTGGTAAAGCATGCCATCTATATAACCAAATCCTAAAGAACAAGCCACTAAATATCATGACTGACCAATCAGTACCAAGTGTTTACCAGTGACATGCATTGAATAAAGATGGCTACTCGTTGACTAATGAGGCTTTATAATTGACCTTACAGTGAATATAAGGTGCCACCATGGCCTGTGGGTGGAGCTGCCAGAGCATTTACCAAGCAGGTGAACAGGGTGATTTAAATGTGGAGTTTGAATGTTCTCCCTATGGGTTCTATTCTACAATCCATAATAAGATGAATTAGCAATGCTATTTTTTTCTTTGGTGTATTTAATCATTTTTCCTGCCCTGCAAAACACTGTACTCTGTTCAGGCCATCTCATTACCTTTAACCTAAAGTGTGCTGGAATAAACTCAAACATCCAAAATAAGGGAATACTGGAAAAGCATGTCTATTATTACCAAAGATTTCTACGCCTTTGATTTTCCATACTGCAAAACGTCAACAGAGAACCTCAGACCTAAACAGTTCCTCACAAAGAAATCATGTTTGTGTGGTTCAGACATTTCTGCCATGTGGAATCACATGCTAAGGAACCAATACCACAAAGAAGAGGCATAAATAAGCAGAAGCTTTGGATTGTTTGTTATAACAGTTGTTATATTGCTTCAGTGAGAACCACTGCCATTTAATGGTGTCTTCATTTTACTGTTTTTCAGACAACAAGGAGTGGCATGACAGATCAAAAACAGAACTATATTCCTGCTTTAAAGAAATTCAGAAAGAAGAACCTACCAAAGCAATCCAGTACAGCTACTTTTACAGACAATCCAGCTTCAATAGGGTGTTACACAAGAACAGTGAATTTATAAAAAGCAGTACGGTGGAAAGTTGAAGATTTAAACACGGACATAAACCAGGTCCCATCCCCCCAACTACACAAACCAAAGCCAAGCCTGAATCCCAAATGGCTCCCTATTGAATTGTATAGGGTACTTCTTAGGGGGTATTGGGACTCAACCCTCCCAAAATACATTATAAAGACATCGTATAATTTTTTGACAGTAAGAGAATAAAGAAATGTGTGCATTTTAATCATAACACAGAATGTTAGAACTCAAAGTGTCTGCAGTAGTTGATTATCATCACGTCTCGAACTCGGGCCTGGTGTTTTTGTGATGCATGCTACATGCAGTAGCTTGGATTCGAACAGAGTTCGAAACCGCAGCTGAAGGCGTATGAAAGTTCTACCCTGACTAATAATTCTGAATTCTGTGCTTTAAATTTGGTTTAAAACTGAAATCTGAATCTACATCCCAACCTTAACGCCTCACAAAACAGCAAGTTAGCATTGACTGGGTTCAAACTAAAAAAATACACCAACCATCAATTCACTGAAAGGTTTAACCTCTGAATGTTCGAACAGGTTCATATTAAAACGGTGTAGCCATAAAAAGTATGTTCATTTACAAATTAAAATAAATAAAAAGTCATTTCGCGCCGAGTTAAAAGTAAGCGTCGGCTGTTGTTTGATGAATCGATTCAGAAGACTCGGTCAGATTGCACCTTAATTTTACAAAAATTGCATTTCTTACCAAAGTACGGAATTAATATTCTAGTACGCAGACAGCTACTTAAATAAATTCACGTTCTGTAAAGTTATGCCTTATAGTTACTAAAAGATAACTAGTATGACTCGGAATCGAATCTGAATCGTTGGGAAGTATAAAAGAATGGAAAGCAAAACTATAATCCAGATAGTCCCACTTTATACGTGAATTATAATAAAATATACAAGTTCTATAAGAAAATGACAACCTAAGAGTATTCCGACCATATTTACGTCGTAAAATAAGTTTAAGATAGAGTTTAAGAAAGAGCTGAACCATCGTTTAACTGACATGTTGAACTTGTGCAATTTATACAAACCCTAAACACCATACAATTGTTTATAGTGTTTTAAGTCTGTATATATATTGTATCGTATATTATTCTGTGTAAAATCCTAAAAGTGTCAACACCTACCACACCACATTCCTTGAGTAACACAATTGGTCAATAAACCTGATTCTGATTCGGTGAACCGCCTGGATTCCTTAGTTTGACCAACCGCCCTAATAATATCTTCGAATAGGGGCATAAACAAGATTACTAACCTACACCGTAGGTTGCGTGTTACTGTGTTTATTGGTGCTGTCAAAGCCAAAAACAAAAGTCAGGAAAGGGTGGAGGAGCTAGTTGATATAATGGTGGGTAATTTATCCTGCAAAGTTCAAAATAGATCACAGTAAATTGAATACTTACAGGTGGTCTTCCCAAAGCTGGTCTCTGCCCTATTCCGTTTGTAGTTCCTTGAACAGGAGTTGTATACAAACTGCCTCCTGAATTCACCCGGACATGATTTGACTGTGCAGGCGGGGTGATCATTTGGATAAAAGCGGGTGAGGAGTAGACTGCAGACCCGCGATCCGAATTTGACATCATGTCAATAATCAGATCTTGTGGGTTAACCCCGAATCCTGATAGAACACCTCTGTCTGGAACAGTTAAACCCCCTTTCTCATCGCCGGATCGCCTTCGCACGGTTCCGCCTTTAATTCAGCCTCCCTAAAAGTCCCGCGATCGTAAGAAAGAAATAATCGTCAATGCCGATAAAGTAAAGTCTCACTTGTGTAATTCCTCCGAAACATTGGGGGATTTCACGTTTAAAGCTGCAGATGGCACAGATCAACATGAACAGCAACTTCCCTGCCAACAGCTCCGCTGAAAATGGCTCCAGGAAGCGGACAATGAATGAAGGGGGTTGCCGTTTACGCGCGAAAAAGGATCCTCCCGCGAAACTCGGATTTCCCGGGAAATATTTTAAAGTGAATCAGTATGTCAGCGACGATTGGCTGCTGCTGCTACGGTGGCCACCGTGATTGGATGAGGGTTATACACCGCGAGTCAATCACAATGCGGGGGCGGTGACTTCAGCCACTGTTGTCAATTTAACGACTTTATGTTAGTGCTGGTCATAAAATTACAATATCATGGAAAACGTTAATTCTTTTCAGTAGTTCGATTTAAAAGTGAAACTTGTACATAATACCTATTCATTACACGTTGACTGATATATTTCAAATGTTTATTTCTTTTAATTTTGTTGAGTATTACCGATAGCTAATGGAAATCCCAAATTCAGTATGTCACAAAATGTTAATATTGTGAAAAAACTCAATTTTGACGACACCTGGTGCTACACTCTAATCAGCCAATTAACACCAGAAAAGGCCTTTAAATGGTTTCTCAGTCTTTCTGTGGGGAGGACTGCTGACTTGACAGATGTCCAAAAGATGACCATTGACCATTTAAACCACTCACTGATTTGCTTATTTAAGCGGACATATTTACTCAGATGTCCTCTTTGCCGTTGACGTGAAGCACGTAGCCTGTGTTCCAGCATAAGCTTCACGTTAGCCGCCCGCGTCCTTCCACTCTACGCATGCGCCAATCGCTTTATGCCAAGTGCCTCACATCCTCCACTCCAAACCACCAGTGCGCCAATCGCTATATGCCAAGCTCCTCCCATCCTTGCCTCTACCCATATGCCAATTGCTATAGAGATGACACACACACACACACACCAAGAAACTTATAACATAGATGAAGGTCACCAGACTGGGTCAATGTGCACATTTTATCATAGACATTTTGTACATTCATAGAAAAATAGATAAATCTAGTTTACATGTCTGCCCAGTGACCTTGTCCACACATAGTTGGGTATCTGGAAAAATTAATAGTTTTATGCATTTTGGGCTTCTGTCGACATGAAAACGTAGTTTTACGTCACCACAATTGATTTTAAAATGAAAACTCCGGGCAAAGTGGAGACTTTTTAAAACTTTTTTTGTGTATGTGCGTACTTGTAAATATGCCGTTTTAGTATCTTAAACGTCACCTTTTGCGACAATGACGTGTCACATGCGACTGTTATTGTTTTTGCGTTCGATAAAAATGAGTGTCACCAGAGATGTGCTGCTTCATACATTAATTCAGATGATTTTTGCTTGTTTATTTTAACAAACCCAATTGTTAGTGTATTAAGGGGCACAGGAGAAGGAGAATTTGGAGGTTGGGTGTTTTACCTTATGGCGCCATGTTTCAAACCTTACGAAAGCGACAACAGGAAATCATGCTTGTTTTGAGGGATTCTGATTGGCTGACAGATTTGAGCTTTACGTTACAGACATCTATGCGTTTGGAGGGTTTACGACAACACTCAATGGTGTATTTGTGCGGGTTCATGTGGATAAAACTGTTCACGAGTGGATGATGGTAATTTTGGAAACGATGAGGGAGAAAATAGCAGTTTTAATAAATACCCGGCTACGAGTGGACTAGGCATGAGACCAATGAGCTATCCTACATTCTTTATCCAAAGAATTTTAAATTAATGACTTATTAATAAAGATGTAACACTGTATGACATGAAGCACTTTCCCACAAAACACCAAGAAATGAGATGAAAACATACATTTTATTTGTACATTTACAGAAACAGCCGAATATGAACTGCATGAACAAGTTTAAATGCACCAAATGGACAAGAAATGTATATGAATGTACAGAACTAAAACTGCTAGCAACAACAGATGTGATGGTTCAGATATTTACTTCAAATTTCCAAGTCCCCTTAAGCCCACTGCCACAGTTATATAACCTGTGTGACTTTTTTTTCTTTTGAAAAAAAGTGCTCCCACCCCATTCTGTATGCGCAGACTGAGGTCTCCTGTATTAATCAGGAGAGACACAAGCCACCCTTCCTTCTCTGAACGCATGGGCAATTTGCCGTCCATGGGCTTTAGAGTGCGGGAGATCATGCAAACTTCACAGATCAAACCCAAAATCTTCCCCCTCCCCACAGTTTCCGGTCATGCCATCAAGCCGAACTTTTGAACAAAAGCAGTTGGTATCCTAATAAATACGGTCTCAACTTGAAGGTTAGTCGTCATCATCGAATTTGATCTTTTTCCCTTTGAATGCCGTAATCTGAGCCTGCTGCTCTTTCCGTCTTTTGCTGGCCTCCCAGGATGGATGGAGATTCTGCTGAGGATGTCGTCCCTGTTCATTACCTGGTCTTTCAAACGCAGCTTTACCCATTTTATCCCGTGCTGGACCTTTGGGCCTGAACTCCTGACTTCTGAATCCAGATCCTTGATTTCTAGGCAGCTGATCTTTAGTTCCAGAGTCTTGTCTTTTAAACCAGGATGGTTGCCTGTCTGACTGCTGGCTGTGGTTCTGGAAGTGTACTGGCTTTGGGTGACTGACTTTTCTGTTCTGGGGCGCGCCACTGGATTTGGATAGAGTGGGACAAAAGACTGATTGCATTTTGAATTGGGATGAATCCCTGGCATCTGTTTTTTTGGAGTCACCCCGTTTCCCCCTGCTGGGCATGTGAGAGCCATCACCTTTCTTCTTCTTCAGCTTGCTCACTTTGCCGAGGAAGAAATCATCGTCGTCACTCTGCTCAGAGTACGACGACTGCTTATTAAATCGCTCTTCGGTGCTGTCGTCGAAATATTCCTTTTCTTCATCTACATCGGACAAATCTGATTCGCTTTGCTCTTTATCCGCTGGTGCTGACTTTGAAGCTGCAACTTTGAAATCTTGTTTGGTTAATGGTGCCGCCTCCTTGCTTTTTGTTGGGGGTTTCTGAACAACCTTTGGTTTGACTCTTCTTGTACTACATTCTGCATTCGCAGGATGATTCAAAACCCTGTCAGTCTTTTTAGATTCAGATTTTTGAATGTCAGATTCAGATTTTTGAATGTTAGATTCAGATTTTTGAATGTTAGATTCAGATTTTTGAATGTTAGATTCAGATATCTCATCATCCAATTTCGGTTTCGATGCCTTGATGTCTTGTGCCTGTACAATATACAGCCTCTTTACAGAAGAATCAATTTCCTTGGCATCGTCAGCATCATGACTACCACTTTCATCATCATGGTCACCCAGATCCACCTCATCTCCATCCTCTTCCTCGTCACTTGTGACATTATCTTCCTTTATTACCTCATGATCTTCCACATCAATGCTTTTGTCCTGTTCAACCTTTGCGGCCTTATTCTTTTCTTCTGCAATGGCAACCTGAACATCCAAGAATTTTTTCACAAACTGAGGATGTGTGGCGATCCTTGCCGTGGCTCGCTCCACTGGACTGGACTCTGGGTCTTGGAAAATCCTTTCCAGATCAATGTCCCCCTCCAGCGCTCGTCGCGTAACGCAATCAGGTGAAAGTTCTCTCAGAGCGATGATTTCTTTCTGGAGCCGAGCTACACACTCCCGGTTTCCTTGTAGCTCTGACTCTTTAGCCTTGGCCCTCTTCAGAGTGCGGATCTGCTTGGTGAGCTTACGAATGATTAGAACCCGAAGAGTTTTCACCTCCTTTCTCATCCTAGTCACCTCTGGAGGGGTGGAGCTTGAAGCTGAGGATTCCTGTAAAAAAAGCATTTTAAAATTATATATTCCAGTTGTTTATTTACTAGGGGTGTAACAGTACATAGTATTCCTTATGAACAGTTTGGTACGGGTCATACAGTTTCATACGCTTTCACACGGAGAATACAATGGTACGGAATTTGTGGAGACGAAAAAAACAAGGCGGAACTAAAATTAAGAGGCACTCTTTACCTTCGAGTCGAGTTGCAACTTAGCTGTAAATACCTCTAAGCATGCCATGAATGTAGATCAGTTTAGAGCCAGGGTTTAAAAAAATCCCACATGGAAATGATGGTTACTGCTTCATACAAATCCACCGTGTGAAAGGATTTTTGGTTCCTGTGATTAACAGCAGCACTAGAGGAGTGTGAATAGTACACTATATATTATATAAGACGCTTGGCGTGTGTCATGTCTATAGCGATTGCTGCATGGCTAGAGTGGAGTGGATGACGTATGGCACTTGGTGTATTGCCATTGGTTAGAGCGGAGGGGATGATGCGGATCACTTGGCACGCAGGAAGAGTGGAAAGAATGACGCGGGGTGGCTTCACCCCTCCACAACCACTCTCTGAACATGCGGTGCGTGGCGGCCAGTGCCACAATTCCTACTTCCTAACTGTGCCTGACTCACTACAGCCCATACGCAGCGGCGGTATTATGTCTCCTAAACGACGAGATTAACAGTTGAAGAGATTGCAGCAAATAAAATATATATGTAATGCTGAAGTGCAAAAATGTTGTAGAGTGGAAATGTCAACATGAAGCTAATGCTGTAAGACATGATACGAGTTGCTTTATTGAAGACGCAATTGAAAAAATTTATCTTGCCGAATAAGCAAGTTAGTGGGTGACTTCAACGAAACGTGCTGTAAAAATGACCCTGGTTTCAAGCAAATAAAGAAAAAAATACCACTAAAACGTGTGGATATGAGACTTGTGTACCGTTACACTTCATTATTCACATAGACCCAGTTTTGTTCATGTAACTTGTATCCATGGTGCTGGATATTTAAACTCACCTCTTTTTCTGTGACTGGGTCATCCTGTGTCATAATGTCAGCAGATCCTTCATCTTTGCTTTGCACTTGGTTCTCTTTGTGCAGTTCCTCTGGTTCCTCTTCATCATCACTCTGTTCCTCGTCTTCACTCCCAGACTGTTTATCTTCCACGTTTGCTTTTTTTGGCCGCTTCGCTGCAGCAGTAGCCATCCGTTCAGCTTTAAAGGCCTCCACGGCGGCTTTGATGCTCTGGATCTTCCGGCTGGACTCAGGATGTGTGGCGATGCGGGCAGTGGCACGCTCTGAAAGGCTGGCATTCCTATTCTTACAAACATCCTTAAAGCTGATGTCGCTCTGCAGGGCAGCTTTGGTGACTGTGTCGGGCACAAGCGACTTCAGCTCGCGGATCTCTTCCAGCAGTCTCACCGCTCTCCGCTCGTTCTTCTCCAGTTTGGCCTCTGGCCCTTTCATCTTCCTCAGAGCAGCAATCTGCCGAGTGAGCTTGCGGAAGACTAACACCTTCACCCGTTTCACCTCAGCCCTCATCTTGACCACCTCATTATTAAGGTTTAGCTCCGTTGCCATTTTCAGCTTGTCTTTATTAAACCTGTCAGAGAGAAACCAACTAGTTTAGAATCTCAGGTTTTTTTCTTTATTACTTATTAATAACAACATTATCATAATAATGAATGAAATGAAAATCACTAAATCAGGCTCATATAAAGTTGGTAACAAGTTGCTGAGTAGAGATGAGCTGATCACAGATTTTAACCATAACAACAGATATAATCTACATTACACGATTATAACACAATAATTAACTTTATCAAAAAAGTGCCAGAAATCACAACAACAATGTTTTTTTTATTTGTTATTTATTCAATGAAATAACATTTTGTTATTGAAAAAAAAGACAATGCAGGGCTTTAGCTGAATGTTAATACAAAGCATTTTTTATAACACAAAATAGAATAACTATTTTTTGATACTCAAAGTAAAAAAAACTGCATCTCTCAAACTAAAAATGGGTCACATAAAGATTAGGAAATATATATTTTTAATGCATTTCTTTTTCACAAGCTGTCTGCAACCATTAGCTGTTTGCCGTTTACCCTTCTCTTTAAATCTGTGATGTTTGGCGAAATTTTAAATGTGGATTTTCGTTTCTCAGTTTCTTAAAAAATGCTCTTTAATTCACATTGCATGCATTCATATGTTTAAACGTGTTTCTAAAGGCTTTTTTTTAGTAAATCTGCTTGGTTCAAATTCTAAAAAAGTGGGCTGTGACTTAAAGACCATGAGAAAATGTGGATCCCAAGACGAAACCCAGCCTTAAAGTATAAACTCATATCCATTAAAAAAACAACAACAAACAAACAGATTTTTCCCTGTAAAAACAAACTAAACAGACACATGTGCGGCAAGTGTAACTTTATTTTTGCTCTGTGCCAGTTGCACCACTGTGTTTAAAGTTCAGGCTAGTGGCATAATACATGACTCTTGATGCTGACACGCTCCTATGATGAATTGTAAGGTTTTTAACCATGAATAATTGCAAAAACGATCAATTCTTATTCCTACTTATGATTGGAACTGGAAACAGCAGATATAATAATGTAACTATAAACATTTGTGCAGACTATATCTGTTTTTTGTATATTTGAAAGCTGGATAACACCAAAAAAATATGATTGTCTGTGAACTCTGGACCAACTTTACCAACTATATAACTATAAC
>JAOUQT010131882.1:0-18965 GCA_025769995.1 Xyliphius kryptos | reverse complement strand
ACCCAGGACAGGGCGCCAATCCATCGCTGGGTACACACTCAATCCCCAGCATTGAGAGGCGAATGTGCTAACCACTAAGCCACCGTGCCTTTTATGACACTTTTAATTTACTCAAACCCTTATTCAACAGACAAAATTACAAAAAAATAAAGAACTTAATTTTATTTGTGGAATATCTTATTATCTTCTGCTTAATCCTCTACTAGGGTCATGGTGGGGCAGAGTGAGGGTGAAAACACCCAGAACAAGAAGCCAATCCATCACTGGGCAAACGCACACACACACACACACACACACACACACACACACACACACACACACACACATACACACACACACATATACCTACACACACTGTAGGGCCAATTTAGATGGGGCAATTTAGAGGGGCCAGTTCTTCTTGAATCCATGTGTTCGTGCTGTGGAGGGAAATCAGAGAACCCGGAGCAAAGTCACTTTGACACTGGGAGAAAATGCAAAGTCCTCCCAGATTTGGATTGAAAAACCTTAAATGCTGGACTAAATTAATTGTTTATAAAATGTAGGCATATTTTTCTTTAAGTAAAACATTAAAAACATTTTTTAAAAAGTTTAATTAAAAAAGATTGCTTTTGGAAAAAAAATGTGCTTCATAAAGTGCGTGCAAATAGAACTTTTGTATTTCTCTCATGTTTGACACTGGTTGTCCTGTAACTGCTACTTTTCGATTCGTACCGCGCCCGTGCATGCTCTGCACTCCTGAATCTGCACAGATCTGATTGGCTGATCCCTGCTGTAAAAGGTGTACTATACATTTTAATTCCATTTCTCATTTCTCAGAGAGTTGGCTGTAATTATTAGGATTTTTTCATATTATTGTATGACACAGAAAAGGCATTCCAAGCATGTTGCAATGTTACCTTTCCAATGCATACACTACGTCCTTAATAAAAAAAAAATATCATACCTTTTCTCCATCCAGCCTGATGTGCTGCACAGGTTGGGGTTCAGAAAAAAGTGTGATTTCCTCGATTATATGCATTTGGTCATTTATGTTAATAGCTTTGTGAAGTTTGCCGTCATCTGGAAGATACAAACGTTATGATGAATAAAAGGTCCATAAACCACTTTTAATTCAATCATGATTCAATCAGTTTCTGTGTTTTAGCTATCCATCCATTATCTTCTGCTTATTCCTCTACTAGGGTCGCGGTGGGATTCCCCATGCTCATCCTGGGGGGAACATCTGGGCACTGGGCAGATACACCCAGGACAGAGCGCCAATCAATTGTTGGGGACACATTTACTTGAACATCCACACACTATACAGGGCAATTTATAACATTCAATTTACCTGGAAACCATGTTTTTGACTGTGGGAGGAAACCAGAGAACCGGAGAAAGCCCACGTGGACACAGGGAGAACATGGAAATTCCACCCAGCTGGGGATTTGAACCGGGGACGTTCTAACCAGTAATCCACGTGCCGCTTGGTTCAGCTATATTTATATTAATTGATTATTTATAGTAAGGTTTAAACTATACTTTTAACACACGTGTTTTTAAGACATCTCTTCACTAACTATTAAAAAAAAGGGGAAAGTTGTCTGATACTTAAATGGCTGGCATTTTTACTCACATAAAGCCTTTTAGGTAACACTTGTAACCCAGTATTTATAATGCATTAAACGTGGGTTCATGAAGCTTTATAAAGTATTCATAACACTTTATAACATTTCTCATACTCTTTTGTTAATGTACATAGATGTTCATAGTCATACATTTTTATAACAATTTCACGTAAGGCTTTATAACACAAAGTGACATAATGCATTATAACATGAACTTATTTAAACTTTTGATTCTAGATGATTACACTTTACTTAAAATCTGTAAAGAACATTTATAATCTTTAAGTCATTATGAACTAATTTGTATGCGGTCTCTTGCAAAAAGGTAATCAATGAAAACACTCTACTTTATGCCTGTAAAGAAAGCTTATAAGCTTACAAACAGTTATGAGCACTTATAAAGTCATTTTTAAATGAAACTCTCATTAAACACAAATGTTATAAGGCATTATGTCACTAGTCTCAATAATAAATTAATTTATAATTTAAGTTAAAATATATAATTTGTAATGCACTTTGTGTTATAAGGCTTTATGGCAAGTTCTTATTTATGAACGCACAAAGACATGACAAGGGTTATAAAGCATTATGAATACTTTATAAAGATTTATAATTGTGTTCATATTGCATTATGAATACTGGATTTATGCAAAGGGTTACCCATTACAATAAATTTAATTTATCTCATCTTATTACCACCCCCCCCCCCCATCCAGAACAGGAGCTGGGAAAAAACAACCAATTCAGGGTGCCAAATTATCACTGGCATAAAATTATTAATAAATATGTCCATTATTTAATTAATAAATCAATGTCACACCTCTCCGCTGCTCTATTTGGTGCCTGCCTTTTCAAGATTTCATTGCTGCGCACACACTCACACACTATATTGGGGAAATTTAGATAGAGGCCATATATATAGCAGCTAATCTTCCTTGAATCCATGTTTTTTAACACTGCTTTGGCTGTTTCCACATAGATTTGTGTCGTGAGTTTGTCCCCGGCTCCCCTGCGGAGTGTCACTTAGTACCTATTATTGCGCTAAGAACCCACAGAAACTCTCACCTCCCCTGAATCAGACTGAGAGCACGTTTTCAGATAAATTATGTCCTAAAACAGTACGTATTTTAGGGAATTGATTTTAGTTTTATGTTTTTAATATAAATTCCTGATTCATTAAAGGTGTTGTTGGAGAAAACAGAAGAACCCGTAACACAACTCATGTGGACACGGTGAGAACATGGAACCTTAGCAGCCAATTCCCCTTAAATCCATGTTTTTAAACTGAAAATTGCCTCTATCTTAATTGCCCTTATATAGTGTGTGCAAGTTTGTGCCCAGCAATAGATTGGCACCCTGTCTTGGGTGTATCTGCCCAGCATCTGAAATGTTTTCTCCTGCATGGGCAAGGGCAACCACCATATAAAATTAAGTAGAAGATAATACAATAATAGATAAGAAAGACATTGCATAATGTTGGGAGCATGACAATGTAGATGAATACAACAATACATTTTAGTCCTCACCTGTACCAATAAATAGCACATTGTATGATCCATGCTTGGCCTGGACGCGGTGCACAGCAATCTGTGTGTAACGCACATTGCGTTTGAGCAGCACCGGCTGGCTGCGAATAACACTGTCCATTAAGAAGTGGTCCTTTACAAAGTTCAGAACTTTATCAGGCATGTGCAGTGAGGAGCTGATTCCTTGAGCCCGAACTGAATTAGTAATACACTGCAGAAAGAAAGAAAAGACAAATAAAACATAATTAATTCAATTTAACAATTCAAACGTAAATGTGTGTTGCTTTATTCTGAATTTAAACAAAAATATGTTAATAAATATCAATGAAAAGTATATCAACTTTTAGCTAAGACTAAAAGTTGTATGTTCTACTACAACATTATGTTTACATACAAAGGGGCAAAGAAGTATTTAGTCACCCACTGATTGTGCATGTTCTCCTACTTAGAAAGAAAAGGTAGACTTTAATGAGGAACAAAATGAGAAAAAATATCCAGGAAATCACATTGTAGCATTTTTAAAGAATTGCTTTGTATATCATGGTGAAAAATAAGTTTTTGGTCAACAACACTTAACATAACAAAATATTACATAACTTTTGTTGGCAATAACATAAATAAAATGTTTCCGGTAAGTCTTCAGCAGGTGTGCACACACTGTAGCTGCTATTTTGGCCAATCCTACATTTACATTTAGTTATTTAGCAGACGCTTTTATCCAAAGCGACTTACAAGCATCCAAACTTGGTTGGGATCAGAACACAGGGTTGAAACAGGACCCTGGAGCAATGAGGGTTAAGGGTCTTGCTCAAGGACCCACATTGGTAACTTCAGTGGAGCTGGGATTTGAACTGCCAACCTTCTGATTGATAGTCCAACACCCTAACCACTGAGCTACCACTCCATTCCTCCATTCCTTTGGCCATCTCCACTAGAGCAGTGATGTTTTGGGGCTGTTGCTAGGTTACAATGACTTTTAAATCCCTCCAAAAATCTTCTATGGAGTTGAGGTCTGGAGACTAGCAAGGCCACTCAAGGACCTTGAAATACTCCTTTATTGTTTGAGCAATGTGTTTGGGATCATTGTCATGCTGGAAGACCCAGCTACGTTGCATTATGAATGTTTTCCATGATGGAAAAAGGTTTTGGCTTAAAATCTCATGATACATGGCCCCGTTCATTCTTCCCTTAACAGGGATCATTGGTCCTGTCCACTTAGCATGATGTCTCCACCCCCACGCTTTAGAGTGGGTAAGGTGTTCCTGTTATGCAACTCAACATTCTTCTTTCTCCAAACATTACACATTGGGTTTTTAACAAAAAGTTAATCTGACCACATGTTATTCTCCCAATCCTCCATATGCTCTCTGAAAAACCTCAAATGGGCCTGTACTGTCTTAAGCAGGGATACATGCATGGCACTGCAGGATTTGAGTTCCTCTCAGTGTAGTGTGTTACCGATGGTAGCCTTTGTAACTTTGTAGGTCATTTATCAGGTCCCTCTGTTACATCAATGCCCCCTACGATTGCTTTGGCCTTTTTAATATATGTTTCACCTGTGTGTTTTTTAGTTCGTTTCACTTTGTCATGTTGGTAAATCTGTTCCATTCAGTTCAGCTCTTGCTCTTGGTACTTAATTAAGCTGTGTTTAATTGTTTTGTAATCTGTTTCATTTGGTTCAGCTGTGTTCTCCATTATGTGTGTTTGAATAGTCCTTCCCCCTGTGTTTCAGTGTTGGAACATTTATTTTGGGTCACGTTCATGTCGTGTTGCATGTTTTTTTTCTCCATTTTTCACAGTGCTCTCTGCAATACAGAATACAGAGTACTGCAGTTGTTTTTATGATCACTTTGACCCCACAGGACGTGATTGTGCATGGGGCTCCAGATCGAGGGAACTTATCAATGTTCTTCTATGTCTTCCATTTTCTTACAATTGCTTCCACGGTTGATTTATTCCCACCAACCTGCTTGCCAGTCGTACATTCAATCTTCCCAGCATGGTGCAGGTCTACAGTTTTATTCCTGGTGTCCTTTGACAGCCATGGTTGAGTTTAGAGTCTGACTGTTTGCGGCGGTGGACAGGTGTTGTTAATACAGATAACAACGTCAAAAAGGTGTCATTAATACAGCTAATAAGGAAAGACAATATTCTTAAAGAAAATGTTAAAGGGCTATGAGAGCCAGAAATCTAGCTTGTTTGTTATTGGCCAAATACTTATTTTCCATCATAATTTACAAATAGTTTCTTTAAAAATCCTACTATGTGATTGCCTATATTTTTCATTTTGTCGCTCATAGTGGAAGTGTACCAATAATGAAAATTACAGACCTCTCTCACATCCGTAGGAGAGCTTGCACAATCAGTGGCTGAATAAATACATTTTTGCCCCACTATATATATATATATATATATATATATATATATATATACACTCCTTGCCCATTTATTAGGTACACCCCCTCAGTTTTACATTTTTTTTGTTTTTTTTATTCAGTTCAACTGATCTGTAATGTATGTAATCTGTATGTCTGTAATGTCATCATCGTCATCACCGTGGAACAGTGAGAAACGTAATTTCGATTACTTTGTATGTCCATAACGTGAAGAAATTGACAATAAAGCCTTCTTCTACTTCTACTTTTTTTTACTTCTACTTCAAAACTGACTCGTGTTGTTCTCCCATTAGTAAGTAGCTTTGGATAAAAGTATCCACGAAAAGACTTAAATGTAAATATAAATAGTCTTTGTAGTTCTACAATTACACACCACAGTCCATCTCTTTTTCTACATACTCTGTAGGTCCCTTTTAGTATGTTCTCTGATTATCAGAACTGATGTTATTCTGGTACAAGTCAATCAAACACAACAATGCTGCTGGACAAAGAAACACTACACCAATCAAAACAGACAGGTGCCTGATCCACTTGTACCATCATCCACCACCCTAATAATACCTGCTCTGTGGGGTCCTGATCATCAGAGAACAGAGTAAAGGTGACTAGTAGAGTATTTAGGAAAATTACAGAATGGAACTGTAGAACTTTAAAGTCTATTTATATGGTAAGTGGGAAAACAATCAGCTGTACCTAATAAAATGGCCAGGGAGTGTATCAAATCTGGATTTGTAACACGTAAAATGTCTAATACCAAGTAACTATCTAAGTTGCTCACAGATCTCTGCGTACGCTGTACAATCTTATGAGATGGTCTAATTTTTGGGCAGTTTTTAGTTAAATTCCAAAAGGTGAAGAGTTTTTGTATTAGTTTAATAAGTTGTTACTTTTTAAAAGGTATTGGGGAAAATGACGTTTGGATGATTAAAGAGCAAATGTGGCATAATGTTTTAAATGAACAATGAATGTGAAGGCAATGTGGATGTTTGTAAGTGGAGAAATGCATACCGCTCCAGGTCTGGGCTCTGGAATTTGTCGGTTAGAGGTAAACCATTGCTGGGTTTCTCTGTTAATCTCCCGATAACGACCATTAAATGCTTCCTCCACTTGATCCATGGTAAAAGCACATACTGCTGAGCTGCCCAGTGCCCCTTTGTACCTGTAAACATATGCACAGATACAGAGAATAGTGTTATCTATACGCATTTGCTAACCACTCCTAGTAAATACACTGCACACCTGTAAAACGCACAAAAATAGGGTTTGAATTCTATTGTTTGTAATACTTTTTTGGATGTATACATGATTGTGTTGCTCTGTTTGTGAACTTTTTGAAAAAGATTTTTTTTTTTCCGTAAGGACTGTTCCATGCTCCTTTATTGTTTCTGGGCGATTTCAATCTATGCTTCATCCTGTGTTATCAGAGTGAATTAATACCCAAACAACTCATGAGCCAGATTTGGGTCAGTTAAATTGTGTAATAAACTAAAAAGCTTTATTGTAACGCGTTCTGTGTATGTATGTGAGCGAAACATAAAGTATTTACCACAAAAGCTAAAGTAATACAAACTAGCAATCTTAATGTATTTGATCTTTGGGCAACTTTTGGTTAAATTCCATGCAGTACATTTATTCATTCATTATCTTCCACGTGTTCTTATACTAGGGCTGCGGTGGGGTTTTCCATGCCCCCCAGGGGAGAACATCTCGGGCACTGGGCTCACACAGCCACACACACACAGGCTATATGAGTCAATTTAGAGCATTCAATTTACCTTGAACTCATGTTTTTGCACTGTGGGAGGAAACCCACGCGGATATGTGGAGGCGAATGTGAGAGCCACTAAGCCACCATGCCGAGCCATTGGTTTTCCATCAAGAACAAAATTATGTACAAATAATAAGACTTCATCTATCTGTGCTACGCAACCTTGCCTTAGATTTGCAGTGAACACACGTTAATATAAAGAGCTCTTTAACAAGCAAATATAAAACAAGGGGGAAAAAAACAGCAATAGAAAGAAGGCAACGTTCTTCTCAAGGAGCCACAATTGCAAGAGAAGAATCTTAGTGCCTAAAGTTTAAGAGACAGGGTCCTCAAAGATGTGATTCTGGGGTAATCGCAGTCACTAGTGTGTGGCATTAGTTATCTGTGGCCAACTCATGTGGCAGTGGATTTGCCAGCCAACAGTGGACTCTGCAATGCCACACGAAGTGCCTTCGCGGCACCTTCTAGAGTGCTGTCGCCTACGCTCTCTGAAATGCTGTCAAGAATACCATCTGCAGTGAGCCTTGGGGATACCATCTTGACCACAGGCTGGTTCAGGAACCCTTTTAATCACTGAAATTTGGTAATGACTTCTCAAACCACAAAAGCATCCCGGTGTCAATTGGCACCTTATTAAGACATAAAGTACTGTAGAGCGTCTTTGGGGATAGAAAAGTTTGTCCAATGATTTTCTGAATGTTGTTGATGCCCCTCAGTTTGGCCTTTTATGTGCTACGGTGCAGCTGGAGAACCACGCAGAGATGCAGTGAGTCAGCACACTTTCTATGGAGCAGCAGTAGAAGACAGTCAGCAGTTCCTTTCTTTAGGTTTTGCCTCCTGAGGAATCTTGCTTTGGCAGTGTTAGAGGTGCATTTTAAGTATTTGAAGTAAATATGAAGTTTGGTTTTCTCTCTACAAACTTTCTAGACACTCTCTACATACTCTCAATTTTTAGGGTTTTTTTGTCTTGGAACTGTTGATGACCAGGTTATAAACCATCAAAATTGAACTCTGCCTGTGAGAATCATGTACCCCTCTGAGCCAGAATCAGCCAATGCAATTTAATAGCAGACGAACAGAGATTTGAAATATTTATGTCTGCATCACGGCATGCCAACTACATTTTGAGCTCCTGTCGTAGCCCAGAACGGAATAGTGAGTGAAGTGCAAGTTCGTTTCGGCAGCTGTGAAAAGCTAAAGTTTAGCAGAGCATGAACCATACCATAGCAATTTCCAGCATGACTGCAGAGATGCAAAATAATGAATTTAATCCATTGTTTATCGTAGTGGAAGAATGGTAAGCCTTTGTAGTAAAAATGTCTCACATCTTTCAGGATCACAGTCATAATGCTCTGGCTTGGCTACCAGAAGCGGGGATGATTTTGCATCAGGGGTTTTTGTCAAGGGGAAACCAGTAGATGAATCCATGTTTTTTGACTGTGGAAACCAGAAAACTCGGAGGAAACCCATGTGGACATGGAGAGAGCATGAAAATTCCACCTAGATTCCATACTCAGAAGAGGAAGGAGGGAAGGAAGTGGGGTGGAGACAATATTGCTGGTCCAGTGTTTTATACCCAATGTATTATTGATAATTCTTTAGAACTTAATCCTGTGATTGCCTTGGAAATTCCTAATTCATTCTATATGAAGTTTTTTTCTGCTCTTTTACCTTATATTTTGTACATATATCTTATATTTTAGAATACTGGCAGCATTATACAATCAATGTAATAAAAGAAACCGGTAACATTTTCTATGAATTCGCTATTCGTAACGCATAATAAGTGAATATAGTGTTATAAAGTATTCATAACATGTCTCAAAGTTTATCTAAAGACTTTTTCAATATACATAGATGTTCATTATCATAGTCATACATTTTTCATAACAATTTGACATAAGGCTTTATAACACAAAGTGACATAATGCATTATAATATGAACTTACTTAAACTTTTGATTCTTTGGATGTTTAGAAATTCTGACTGAAAACAAGATGATTACACTTTACTTAAAGTCTGTAAAGAGCATTTATAAGAGTTTATAAGTCATTATGTACTACTATGTATGCAGTCTCTTTCAAAGAGGTCATAGTAACACCTTCTATGAATCCTGCATTCATAATGCATTATAAGTGCATTCATAAAGCTTTATAAAGTATTTATAACACTTTATAACCTTTGTCATAGACCTATGTTAATGTACATAGATGCTCATAAATTGTTATAACAGTTTGACATAAAGTTTTATAGCACAAAGTGACCTTATTTAAACATGAACTTATTTAAACATGTGATTCATTGAATTTTTATAAGTTGATAAAATGCATAAAAATAAATAAATAAATATATCATTTATAGTGCATCATGTCCCTTTGTGTTATAAAGCCTTAAGGTGTCATCGTATAACACTTTATGAGTGTGGTTATGTACATCTATGAACATTAACATAGGTTTATAACAAGTATTATAATGCATTATGAAATCCTTTTAGGTTAAGTGTTAATGAGGCAATTAATGACAACACTTTACTTTGTTCCAGAAGAGAGAGCTTTAAGATTTTATAAAGAGTTTTAAGCACTTATAAAGACATTATTAAGAAAAACACTTGTTTAACACAAATGTTATAAGGCTTTATGTCACTGGTCCCTAGAATATACATTTATAGGGAGTTAAAATATCTACTGTATCTCTGGACAATGAAAAATGCTCCTAACAAGTATTTTAAAGCTTTATAAATGTGTTAGTAATGCATTATGGATGCCGGCCGTACGTAAAGTGTCACCAAGAACCATTTTAGTAGCAAGTTTGTTTGTAGGTACCATTCACCATGTCTTTATGATATGCTATTAAGCTCTTACCACTGCGATGTAAAAACACCATAGAAGACTGTGCTCTTCCAGTCTTCTTCTCTTGGTGTCAGGACAAACATGTCATGAATAATGTTAAAAGGAAAGCCATCATCAGGCAGCGAGCACAACAGCTGAGCCTTCAAAAATGTGGTCCACTTCTTCTGCAGTACCCTTTCTCCTCCTTTATCACCCTGCAGAAATATAAAATGTACTGTACATGAATTAGACATTTAAACAGTAACATCATTGTAAGCAAACAATTAACACATCGGATAGACTAAAGTGGTCAACTAAATATTATTTTTACAAAAGTCCGGCTAATGTCTATATGTCTGATAAGATAAGAAACTTTTGTGGTTTGAGATCCCAATGAGGCAGGCAAGTTAATAAGTTGCTCACCCCTTCTCTAGAGCTTAACTTACCTTACACACCCGAGCAATACGTGAAACAATGGTGTTGTCAAAAAAGTCAATTTCCTTTCCTGCTTCACTGAAAAAGAAGTAGATCTTATCATCATCGCCCATCACATTGCCTTGGGGCAGACTCTCCTGGATAAAAGTTGACCCCACGAAAACTGGGTCTGAAAAAAAAGAAAAGGTAAAATATTACATCAGTAAACCAAATCTTTTATTTCCATGCATTGGAATCATTGCACACTGATTTCCTATCCAAAACATTAAGAGAAATATATATATATAAATTGGAAGTACTTTACAGTAAAAAACTGAAAAATAACATTGGGCTGGCCCTTCTATAACCTATTTTTTTTGGACTGGAACAAAGATTTTGCTCGTCTACTGGTGTGTTTTAGGTTGTTGTCTTGTTGAAATACCCATTTTAGAGGCATTTCATCTTCAGCCTAAGGCAACATGACCTCTTCCAGTATTCTGATATACAAACCGGATTGCAAAAAATTAATGTGGACTAAGTTTTAACTGAGAGAATGTATCATTTTAATGGGAAAATATGTTGTTTCAAAATTTCATGGCGTCAACAAATCCCAAAAAAAGTTGTGACAAGGCCATTTTTACCACTGTGTGGCATCCCTCCTTTTTCTTACAACGCTCAACAGATGTCTGGGGACAGAGGAGACAAGTTTCTCACGTTTTAAAATAGGAATGCTCTCCCATTCATGTCTAATACAGGCCCCTTTATGATGCGCCAAATGTTCTCTATAGGTGAAAGATTTGCCATCTCCACATCATTGCATTCAGTTTTTATTCACTATTTATATTTGTTTAGTGTCCCAACACAATTTGTTTAGTGTCCCAACTTTTTTGGAATCTGGTTCATCATCCCTGGTATGCAGTAAATAGCACCATAGTCAAAGAAACATGCCCACATCATGATGCTTGCACCACCATGCTTCATTGTCTTAAGATTGTACTACGGCTTGTATTCAGAGTATCAGGATTGTCTGACAAACTGTCTGCGGTGTTTGGATACAAAAAGAACAATTTTACTTCCATCAGTCCAATAAATGTTTTTCTTTTTCTCTTAAGGCCAGTTGATGTGTTCTTAATCAAATCATATCCGCTTCAGTACATGTCTTTTTTTAACAGTGGGACTAGATTGGCTTCACACAGGTGTCTTCTAACTGTCACAGTACTCAGAGGTAACTTGAGACTGTCTTTGATCATCCTGGAGCTGATACTTGGCTGAGCCTTGACAATTATGGATAGTCTTTGATCCATTGGAATGGTAGTCTTCCATTTTTTTCTTGTCTCTTTGTTTTTTCTTTCCATTTTAAAGCAGTGGAGATCTTTTTAGCTGAACAGCTGATAATTGTCTGCATTCTTTATCAAATTTTGATGTTCTTCGGAACTATGTCTCGAAGGACTCATATTTCTCAGGCATGTACAGCATGTGCTGGCTTCACCCTTAAATAAGAGCCACCTGATTCACAGCTGTTTCCTCACAAAATGATTGACCTCACCAATGGAACGCCATCCTGATATTATTTTGAAGGTAATTATTCAAATACACAGAATTAAGGGCATGCATATCATGAATGCTAAATCTGACGGTTTTCTAAGAAAATGTTGCACCAACTGGTCAATCTTTAGTCATGTGGTAATATAATTTATACCAAAAACCGTCATTAATCTGGTTTGTCATATTGAACTACTATTATTTTGAACACTGCTGTATAATCAGTACAGGCCAAAAGTTTGGACACAACTTCTCATTCAATGCGTTTTCTTTATTTTCACTACTATTTACATTGTAGATTCTTACTGAAGGCATTTAAAATATGAATGAACACATAAAGAGTTATGTACTTAACAAAAAAAGGCTAAATAGCTGAAAACATGTTTTATATTCTAGTTTCTTCAAAATGGTCACCCTTTGCTCTGATTACTGCTTTGCACACTGTTGGCATTCTAATTAATTATACTAATTAACCCTTATATGCACACCTCAAAAACATTTCAGGTGACTACCTCTCGAAGCAAATTAAGAGAATGCCAAGAGTACTGTACTGTTAAATTTCTTTTTTCTTTTTTGTTCAATCTTCTACTAGGGTTGTAGGCATCTCGAAGAGAACGGTTAAAATATTGGCAGATACACCCAGGACAGGGGGCCAATCTATCCCTGGGCAAGCACTTACTCACACAGACACTATTTAGAGCAGGCAATTCACCTCAAATCTATGTTTTTCAAATGGGGCAGGAAATCAGAGAACCCCAAAAATACCACTTGGATAATTGAGAACATGGAAACTCCAACTAGATAGAGATTAAAACCTGGATCCCCAGCACTGAGAAGCGGACTTCAGATCGGACATTGGCTTGAATGAATGTGCTTTGAATGACTTTTTTTAATGGCATTTTTAAGTCCATCCAAAAAAAAAAATCAAACATATAATTAAAAGCTACAGAATCCAGAATTTCCGGTAGGTATTCTGCAGACATGTTGTCCTTCATATTTATGTCAATTCTTGAAATGAACAAAGTTGCAGTAAATATAACTTGACAGAAGGTAAAATCTTTCATGCTTGGGACAACAAAAATACCTTTAAAGAGCAAATTCAAATCTATATAGATCGATCAAGATTAAATAATGTCACAATATAAGTACAGCACGTACATAACATAATACTGTACATGGCCAGACGTGTGGCAGCTCAGTGCTAAGAGTGTTGGTCTATCAATCTGAAAATTGTGGGTCCAAATCCCAAGTCCACTGAACGTTATTAATGTGGATAAAGTCCTATAACCCTAATCATTTCAGGGGTGCAGAATTAATCCTGTGTTCTGGATTAATCATGTGTTCTCTATATATAGCCTTTTTTAATGATCATAGGTTTTATTATAATTAAAAGCATCATAATTTATATTTTTAAACTGTAAATGGATTGAGTGTGAGTGAGTGAGAGAGTGAATGTGTGCCCAGCGATATAGATTGGCGCCCTGTCCTGGTTTATCTGCCCGGTGCCCGAGATGTTCTCCCCTGGATGGGCATGGGGAACCCTACCGTGACCCTCATAGAGGAATAAGATGAAGATAATAAATGGATGGACGGATGCACTTATTATGAAGACCAGTGACATGAAGATTTACAACATTTGTGTTTAATGAGTGCTTTTCCTTGACTTTATAAGTGCTCATAAGTGTTTATAAAAGCTATTTACAGGCATAAAGTAATGTGTCATTACATTTTTGAATGTGACTGAATACAAAATGCCTGCTTTTTATATGTAATCGTATTGTTTTAAGGAAGAACGTCTAAACATTATAAAGCCTCATGTCAAATTGTTACAACAATTTATGACTATAATTATGAACATCTTTGTACATTAACAAAGGCTTATGACAAAATTTATAAAGCTTAAAGAATGCACCTACAATGCATTATAAGTGCCGGATTCATAGAAGGTGTTACCGTGACATCTTATATTACTTCATTAGCATTCATTGATCTTTAATTATAATTTGAATCTGTGGTACTTTAGCATAAGCGGACGGAATAGCACTTACCTTGCAACCAGTTTAATGAGTTTTCTGTCTTCAAGGCGGTGCCATAACCAAGGCTCTTGTAAATGATGGGCTCATTTCCTTGGAAATTACTGACAGTGCCAGCATACAGGTCACCATCTGTGGACAAAGTACCGTTTTATAAGCTTGTATATCTTGAATAATATGAGATATTTAAAATAAAAATTAGTTGAAACAGTTTAATTGTAATTCAGTTACGTCAGTGAGCATTTGTTCTGAAAAGTGTGATGTCTATAACTGAATAATGTTCTGTGCCGATATTCCTACCCGCCATGATGGCAGTGGATTTATATTTAGGATTAAAAGGGCAGCGGCTGCGTCCGTCCTCTGTCACAATATCTCCAGCCTTACTACGCACCAGTGAAAAATCTGTAGTGTTCTGGGATAACACACACACACACACACACACACACACACACACACACACACACACACACACAAAACAGCCAAGCAAGCAATGAATTAAAGATGAGGAAAAAAGGCTCATGCGATCTGCTTCTGTTTTAGCTGTAAGAAGCATGAGGAGGTTCATTTATCATAAGCCTCTGTTTGCATACATACTGTAGTGTTATAACAAAATTACACTGAACTTTATAACAAAATTGGCATAATTCATTTTAATATAAACTTTAAATTCTTTGAATTTTTTAGAAATTCTTACTTTCAAATTATTACTTAAAGTCTGTAAAGAGAGTTTATAATTGTTTATTAGTCATTATGTACTAAAATTATGTAATTACCTTCAAAGGGATAGTGAGCAACAGCACTTGATGCATGTAAAGAGAGCTTATAAGATTTTATAAAGAGTTATGAGCCCTTATAAAGTCGTTTTCAGGAAAAGCACTCTTTAAACATAAATGTTATGGGGCTTTCTGTTACTGGTCTCTATAATAAGTTAAAATAAATCATTTATAATGCATTTTGTGTTATGAAGCCTAATGGCACATTCTTCATAACACTTTATAAGTGTGGTTATAAGCATTAACAAAGGTTTCTGACAAGTGCCATAAAGCATTATGAGTACTTTATAAAGCTTTATAAATATGTTAATAATGCATTATGAATACCAGATTTATGTAAAGTGCTACCGCCTTTTCTTCTAAAGATGGATTCGTGTAAGTATTAGGTTCTTTTCATGTAGCCATGTTAACAATACTTTGGAGGGCACAGATTGTGTAATGTAGTTCTGGATCCATTTGCACGTCGTTTAAAAAATGTTCATCGATGTTCATAATCAAAGTCACAAACATGCATAAAACCTTACAATACAAAGTAACAATGCATTATATTATAAACTTTATATTCTTTGGATTTTTAAAAAATATATATTTCAACAAGATGAGTACACTTTACTTAAGGTCTGTAAAGAGCATTTTACACAATGTCTGTAAAGAGAGCTTATAAGCTTTCATAAACAGTTATAAGCACTTATAAAGTCGTTTTGGGGGGAAGGATGTATAGTTTAACACAAACTTTAGAAATCTTTATGACACTGAACTCTACAGTAAAGTAATGAATGGTTAAAATATACATTTTAGATGTCACTATGTGTAAGAAATCCTAAGAATGATTTGCAAGTGACGTTCCAAACACTTTAAGTACATTAACAAAGGTTTATGACAAATGTTATGAAGCATTATGAATAAAGCTTTATGTATGTGTTAATAAAGCATTATGCATAACACATTCATGTAAAGTGTTTCCCAATGTTCTAATATGAGCACTCTGAAGTTAAAACCATTAATACCAAAGATGATGACTTTTGATGATTCAGTATAGAGAAATATTTTAATCTACTATCAAAAGGGGTGGAACGGTGGCTTAGTGGTTAGCACCTTCGTCTCTCATCGCTGGGGATTACCGGTTGAAATCCCGATTTGGGTGGAGTTTCCATGTCCTCCCCATGTCCACGTGGGTTTTCTACAGTTTCTCCGGTTTCCTCCCACAGTCCAAAAATTTGGAATTTCAGGTAAATTGAATGCTCCACAATGCCTGTATAGAGTGAGTTTGTGTGTGTACCCCGTCCTGGGTGAATCTGCCCAGCGCCCAAGATGTTCTCCCCTGGATGGGCATGGAGAAACCCACCACTGACCCTAATAGAGGAATCAGAATCAGAAGATAATAGATGAATGGGTTCTACATGAGGTTGGAACGGTGATGTAGTTGGAAGCACGTCCGGTTTTTGATCTGATCTTATTGCCATTTTAATGTCCTCACAGTGTCCACATGGGTTTGCTTCAGGTTCTCCAGTTTCCACCCCCAGTCCAAAAACATGGATTCAATGTGAATAAGCTGCTTTAAAATTGCATCTATATAGTGTGATCCTACAGTGGCATAGTGGTTAGCACGTCTATCCCTCAGTGCTGGGTATCCAGGTTTGAATCCCAATCTGGGTGGAGTTTCCATGTTCTTCCGGTGACTGCGTAGATTTTCACCCACAGTCTAAACACATAGATTAACTGTTCTATGTGCCCCTATATAAATTCATCCTATATAGTGTCTTTGTGTGTGTGATAAATAGTGCTGGGGATCCAGGTTTGAATCCCAATCTGGGTGGAGTTTCCATGTTCTTCCGGTGACTGCGTAGATTTTCACCCACAGTCCAAAGACATAGATTAACTGTTCTATGTGCCCCTATTTAAATTCATCCTATATAATGTCTTTGTGTGTGTGATAAATAGGCGCGATGGATTGGTACCCTGTCCTGGGTGTATCTGCCCGGCTCCTGAAACCATTAACCCCTTCATGAGCCTAGTGCAGTATTAAGTGATCAAGATAATTAGATGAGGATGGTTAAGGTTAAGCAAGGTTCTATGCTTAAATTTTAAAAAATCACAACAAAATTGAAAGTGAGGCCCTTAATAGGGGTGCTGAAAAATGCAAACACAGACTTACAATATATGCACAAACAGGACTGAAAGCGTAGGTCCCACACACATAAAGATGTGTCTCGTTTACGCGCAGCAAGATTTTTATGTAGTTAAAACAGTCAGTCTGGTGAAAGAAGAAAAAGAGAAGTATTATTGTAAATTGGATTATTTCACAAAGTTGTATGCAATATTTAATCTCGTACATTTTTATAGGCCTTTATTCAACAACAATCAATAGGCCAACCAATGAAATCTCACATAGCCATGACAAGTTTATTGTTATATGCATGTACAGCAGCGTCAGGTGGATATCAATTATGTTGTTCATAAATACTTATTAAAAAATTACAAATGGTCTGTCTTCTTTCTTTCATACCGTTTTCCTCTGTTACACTGCTTCTATAGATGGGTATTTTCTTATTAAAGCATTTAACCAATCACATTTCAGCATAATTTGGAGCCAGGGCCAAATAAATGTTGATCAACCTGTTGCTTCAACCAATCAGATTTTAAACTAGCGACACCAAAGCTTTCTGCAGGTGTACATTATTTCATCGTGTTTACTCTCCCTGATTGGCTACTCGACTTTCACCATTAGCTTCGATTGCAATAGAAAACAACTTCTTTATGGAACTTTTTGCATTTTGTTGTTTAAATCAGGTTAATCAGGAGTTTTGTGTTATTTTCATGAATAATATTGCAATTTTATGAGGTTTTTATTGATGATATTTGATGTTTGTCGCAGCTAGAAGAAGACTTGTGCATACGGGGTCTGTTTCTTCAGTCAATACATTTATTCTGGCTACACATGTTGTTTATCTGCAATGAAACAGCTCTTTATACAAGATGATTTTAATTTTATAGCATTAAAATGATTATTGACAGGTGGATTAATTTAAATGGAGCATCAATAAAGGCCCAGGTGTGTAATGCACGGCCAACCTCTGGATTTACTTACATGTAAGCTTTTGCCTTTGAAACTGCACTCCTCTCGCTTTATTTTGGGCGTGCTCCATGTGAACTGAAATAAGAATGCAAGGTTATACATAGTTATTAAAAATCTGCATGTAAACAAGAATACAAAATGTGATAAAACATTTGATAAAACTTCATAATTCATATAATCCAGTATTCATAATGCAATATAAGATGCATTCATCAAGCTTTATAAAGTACTAGCGAAATACCTGTGCCGCGCTACGGTGGAGAAGTTGCCAACAATGTGAAAGTTGAAGCACAACTAGTTTTGAATAAGTGATGGATTTAGATTACATACTCATTCATTCATTATCTTCCACTTATTCCTGTACTAGGGTCGCGGTGGGGTTCCCCATGCCCATCCACTCACTATACGGGGCATTCATATAATTTAGAGCATTCAATTTACTTTGTATCCATGTTTTTTGGCACGTGGGAGGAAACCGGAGAACCCGAAAAAAACTCACGAAGACACGGGGAGAACATGGAAATTCCACCCGGATTGGGATTTGATCCAGGAATCCCCAGCGTTGGGAGGCGAATGGCACTTTTTAGGTACTCGCGGACACCTCAGTGCTTCTGAGGTGTTTGGTTTAAATGCGATAGTGAACAATCAATGGAGGAAAAGCAAGACCCCGTTTTTCCAAGAAAATGGTAGGTTATCATGATGTCAAATATCAGCCTTGTCAGGAAGACCCCAATGTGAACCTGGTGGGGTCTTGCATTCAATGGCAATATCAAGAGAACCATCAAACGTAGGAAGGTGAGAATTACTTTTTTCAAAGACATGATAGGGAATCACAATGCCAAGTTTAGGTTTGTAGGTTCTCGGAAAGTGGGGGGAATATTTTGTGTTATAAAGCCTTATGGCATGTTCTTATAAGACTTGGTTATACATTTACATTTAGTTATTTAGCAGACGCTTTTATCCAAAGCGACTTACAAGTATCCCAACTTGGTTGGGATC
>JAOUQT010131881.1:0-30817 GCA_025769995.1 Xyliphius kryptos | reverse complement strand
AAATAAAAACACACATTTTAAGACACAAATCTTATTTTAAGTAATCAAGCTTAAAGGCTTTTCACAGCTGTAAAAATAAAATACTGTTGATTTTCTAATCCTCACCAGCTTATGATTTATTAATAAGTAAAATTTCACCAAAGGGGTTTCTGATGAATTTTAATAAAAGAATTTGCTGACAGACGACTAAATGGCTCATATTATGGCTTACTGACTACAATTTTATTTGCTTCCCTTGCAAATATGTTGCTAAAATCTCGTATAAAATAAAAAAAAAGCCTTTTCTGAGAATTATTGCATGCGCTGTCAATTTATAAGCATAGTGTCATGCACAATAAATTATTAAGGCTTCTAATGTATGGCCTGAAGATTCAGGCTGTTGACAAAGAAATTGGGTTGTAGCGTGAGGGGCGGAAGCTCATAAAAGTGAATGCCCCGCTCATGTCTTTTTTTTTTGTTAACGTCCTTCTCTTGCTACCAAAGTGTTGCCCAAAACAAAAATTTCCAGGCTCTTTGTCATGACGTTCATAAAATGCATTGTGAAATCTGTTTGGCCGTGTGACAATGTGAGTTTCCTATCATGATGGTAGAGGGTAAAGATAAAATAAGGTTCTATATAAATTTTTAACCATACTTCACAATTCTTATCAATTAAAATAAACATTGCTGTCAATCAGTGCCTAGATTCAGTGCAAAATGTAGCCAAGAACACAAACTGGTTCCTCCTAAACTACTGACTTGTGTTGTTCTCTTATTTCTAAGTCATTTTGAATAAAAGAATCTGCTAAATTACTACAATTGAAATCAGTAACGTGGCCATGATTTCTTAACAACCGTTTTAAGACATATGGGGACAGTTTGGGAAGACCTTTTGCTGTTCCATTATGACTATGCTCCAGTGCCCAAACCCCTTAAGACATGGTTGTGTAAGTTTAATGTGGAAGAACCTGACTGGCCACAGGAAGCCCTGAGGTCAACCCCATCAAACACCTTTGCATCAGAATGAAGGTTGTAAGCCTGATCCTTTCTTTGAACATTGGCGTCGGCCCTCACAAATGAATTTTGGAACAATAGGCAAGCTTTCTAACAGACGCACTCAAATATGGTAGAAAGCCTTCTCAGAAGAGTGAAAGCCATAATGGCTAAAACGTTTCTTTTACATAAAAGAGAGATGTAAAGGGGTCATTAGTTTTATTTAAATACCATACACACAGCTTAAAAGATAAAATGTAAAATCAGTAGACTGAAACCATTAAGAAAGGAAAGTAAGTATACCATGCAATCATGACAGATCAGTGACATTCTATTTTCCTCTACTGGCCAACCTGTGCAAATCCTTCTGTAAGCTCTTAACAGCTTTGATCCTGTGCCAAACAATTGGATTTGCACAACAAATCCCCCCCAAAACAAATTACAACCACTATCACGCACATTTACCTATGCAAAGACACACCTACCCCACGGAATGTGGCGTATTTAAACATGATTATATATTTTTCTTGGTTTATAATGCAATTACTCACTACCTACAGGGCAAAGCAAAACGAAACTCAAAACACGAATAAAACCATTTGATAGTATTCAATGAAATTCCTAATGGCAGCTTCAGTACACTCTTATGTCTTTTAATTTTTGCCCTCTGGCACAGTAAGGCTTTTTTAAAGAAGGCTGTCCTAAATCAGTTCTGTGACCCAATTTGACATTTTTACTTGAGTCTATGACTTCAACGTCCTCATTGTTCATGTAGAAAATCACGAATCATTCAGAGAATGTTTATAATATAAATGATACTTCTACACTACAAACAATTTAAGTTGGGACTTAACAACTGGGCAGCATTAATATTTACAGCGAATGACTGCTCAACCTTTTAATGGCCTTCACCACAAATGTGAACTAGAATTTGCAGATTACTGACAAATCAGGGATTGTAGGATCTTCATTCTATTAAATTAGAATAAGTAATTCAACATTCTGATCTTACTTTAGTTTAAATAAGTTTGACATTGTACAGCTGATCATATAGTTTACATGAGAGAATTATACGAAAAATTAGCTGCATGTTTTTCAAGATGTCCTATAACACATGTAATATACGTGACTTGAATTTATAAATGTTTAATCAGCATAGTACCACCCAAACAGCCGTACATGCACACATGTAAACAATTGTATTTGCAGCATAGGTAGTTTATGAGCTGTCTATTGCAGCCAATGTAATTCACCACGCTTTGTTTTATATGTAGCCGCTGCTTTAGAATTTTTTAGCTACCCTATTCGATCTTTGACAAATGTCTGGGCAATTCATTTTCTCAAGTAGCAATGCAGATTGTCCATTAAAATTGTTTATTTTTTTGCCGGTGTCATTTAAACAGCAATGGTGCTTGTGAATAAATTAATGCTAATAGGCAGGGTGGTCTCAAAATGTGGTGTGCTTAGGTACATTTCTGGCATATTGCAATCTTGGCAATGGAAAACCCAGTTTACCACTGGCTGAAAACAACCTTTTCCCCCACCGCTATTATAGCAGAGATACAGTGATATGCCCTTAATCTATGTAAAATAGGGCTTTGTATGTTAAACGATCCTGATTGTCGTCATGTTGGAATTTTTTTTTTTTTACTTTAAAAAAGCAAAATTTTAAACTCCACCTAGATAAAATTCATCCAACTGTCCCTACCAAAATTCCAGGACAGAGAAGCCTAAAATTAAATATTTAACAGACAAAATTCTATAAGACAGATGCAAGAGAAGCAACTTGTGATATAGTACTAAACTGAGTATTCTACAGAATTGTTTGTTTTTATAATGACATGTCTCATCTACAGCATTCACCGCAAGAAATGGTGATTCCTATTTATATATAGCCATTTTCAGACTTTTAATCCTCAGAAATTAAAACAATTTCTAGGTTAGTTTGATTCAGGATTTCTTTTTGTTTTTATGTACTTGGTTTCTTTCTCTGTTGTACTTTGAGCATTAAGTCAGGATGTGGTTAATGATGATGGGTATGTGACAGTCTGTACATGACATTGGTTTTTCTTCTAGTTTATTTCTGATGTAGCGGTAGACCTCATAATTAGCATGTTCTATTGTAATAGCCTTTTTTTTAATGTATTAATTTATGAGAGGTTTAATGCCCATTTGAGGCTGATCTACGCCGAATAAGTTAACAGAGTTTAACTCATGATTATATGATATTTACTAACGATATTCATTCCCCTACTTCCTAAAATGATAGGTCTACAGAACATTGTGTGAAAAACAATGCGTCATGACAAATCCATGTCTCCTTGAGCCGTAACGGGAGAGATAAAATCGTCATGGTGCAGTACGTTTGCTGACACAAACAACTCCTTAAACACCTTTACTGTGCAAGAGGTACCAGCAGAGAAAAAAAGATTATTCAACACATTAAGTAAACAGTCATGTGAAAACTTACAGTTTGAGGACAGCTGAGCGCTTGCCCAGCATCATTTTGACAAAGTCTGCGTAGTTGATCGTCTCGCTGCAGCCACCAGTAACCTCAGAGATCATTTTTTTCATTTCCAGGTGGGTTTTGGGAACTCCCAGCTTCTCCATCATTCGCTTTAGACCCATCATATCTTTAAAACAACAACAAACAAAAAAAAATCCAATCTTACATGCTCCAGTTCTTACTCAGGAACAAATCCTTTAGTACAAGATTGTGTTTTATTACTGACAATTTTATACAATTAAAGTCAACTTAATTGTTTTTGTTCAGTCATCTGTACTTAATTCAATTGTGTTACTTGATTTAATTGGTTTAATACAATTTCTCAGTGTTTAAACTTAACAATGGTAACCTTTTCACTTTAAACAAATGAAAATGAATTTAATAAACATTCATTTTCATTTAATCATACACATTGTCTTTATGCAAGGTCTGTGCTCCTCTGCATGAAAACAACCCCATTTTGTTCAAAATTTGGTATGCTTTGTAAACTTAAAAATAAAAGAATGTCTTCTTATTTGTTAATTTTATCAAAACTGTAACAGACAAAAAGACAAAGAAAATACCGTAAAGATTTGTATTAAACTTAATTTGATTTTATGAGTAACAAATTCAAAATTTTATTTCTGAAATTCACTTTAAACAGCAGCTATATTTATGTAACATTGTTTTGAAACATTTCACAATGCTGGTAACAGAATCACGATTACAAAAGAAACATGAGGGGCTTAATCCTAATCAAAGATGGTTTTCAGTACTTTGTGTATATAAAAAAAAGGCTTCAGAATAATTTATATATCTTTCACCATCTAAGATTCGGGAGATGTAGAGTCATCAGGCCATGTAAGCCAAGCGCATTAAACCCAGCCAACACTGCATTAAAATCATGCTATGGTAATGTAGCCACAATGACTTTAAACTGCTTCAGAAAACTATCCTCTATACTAAAAAATGGACAACGTGGTATGGGGTTGGTCAGTGGTGCAAACCCTAGTTAAATTGCATTTGTATAAATGTTTCCATAAAGCCATGTGCTGTATCTGAATACAACAATTCCTTCTGCAAATTAGTATCCTTATTTCCATAATGATTTAATAGGGAGTTAACAATCACAACAATCTTCAAAAAAATAAAAATAGTTACAGGCACCAAAAAGAAGAAGAAGAAAAAAAAAAAAAAAAAAAGTTAGTGTATATATAAAAACACACAAAAAACGTTTTTAGAAGGCTTTTAGATATTTTGCAAATCTTTATTAGCAATTCAGCCAAACATAACACAATGCCCCCACTTATTCACAAGACTGTAGTCACAATAAACTAGCAACTTCATCAGTCTAGCCATAAAAGGAGTACACTGCACTGAAACAAACAAAAGGGAATTAACTGCTCGATTAGGGAAGTAACTCCTCTGCTAATTAAAAAGTTCTCTGTGCTGTGTGGATCTGGAAAACAAAACACTGTGGGAACTTTACATCATGAAAACACCCCTAGTTCTATTTCTTTGTTTTAATACTGATTAGGATTTGTTTTTTTGTGATCTTAAAATGTGCTGCATGTTCATGTAAACTAGATAAAGCAGATGATCTGCTGCACCAAATTAGCTCGGATTAAACAAGATATATCTTTAAATATGTTGTCTTTAAATCAAAGTAAAAATCTTCATGTTCCCGTGCCAACATTTGTAGTAGCTATGCAGTGTTCACAAACTTGCACCATTATCATGGAATAGAAAATGCTGATTTAGGTATCCAGTTGTTTGTAGCAGCTGCTCACTATCTGACAGATGAGGAGTGCATGTGTTCTCACGGCACCAGCCCAAAATAATGAATCTTAAGTAATGGTGGTAATATATAGTCATGAAAAAAAGTACAGCTTCTAAATTCTATTGGTTTATTTTTTTTTTATTCTTTCACGAAATAAAAATGATTTAAAACAAAAATAAATGAATAAAAATACACAGTAACATTTGTTTAAAATAAATAATGCCAACATGCTTAAGTACCATGTAAAAACATAAGTACACACTTACTGAGCCCATATAAAAATTAAGAAGTACAAGTAAAGTTGATTAACTGAACATCAGCAACGTGACCACGTCTACAAAAGCATATGTTTTGGCAGGTCGCTGGTCCGCATTTAGGTGTGTTTTAACACACTGCCACCAAGGAAGGAAGTCAACTTGAGAAGTGTAACAAGGTTATTCTAACACATTAAAGGAAAATTATTCACAAATCAAACAAACGAGAAAAGCCACAAGTCAGGATTTATGGGATTCAGTCCACATGTTAAATTATTAACTGGTGAAATTACAATATGATGTAAAGTTTGCGATGTTGCATTTGAACAACTAACATGAGTTCTGAAACATCGTACTGTATACTAGAGGTGTAAATCTGAACATTTATGATGAATAGATCCGATAAAGACCTTTAAGCCAGGCGTAACCAATACGTCAATCGCAATCGACAGTTGATTATGTTAATTCTGACAAGTTTTGGCTTGTGTCTTTTAACAAACCAAATTGTCCAATGCATTAAGGTGCAGAGGAGAAGGAGAATGTGGAGGGTGGAAGTTTGTATTGAGGGATTCTGATTGGGTGACAGATTTCAGCTTTATGTTACACTGACATTTATGCGGTTTGGTGTATTTGTGCAGGTTCATGTGCATAAAAACTTTTTTTTTAAACGATTCTGTGTGGATACAATTTTTGAAACCGATGTGAGGGATACATCCCTTTTTATAAATGCTGTGGTGAAGATGTGCATTAGAGAATGACCACAAACCATAATAAACCAAAGTTTATTATAATGCTGTAAAGAAGAAGGGGCCAAAATTCCTCTGAAATGATGTGAAAGTGAGAACGTCATACACAAGGGGATTACTTTAAATGGTTCAAGAAGCTATATAGTTGTGGCGTGTACTTCGTTGTCCCCAGTAGGCTTTTAAATTTTCAAATGCATAATAAACCATGTCATGTGTTGTTTAAGTTTGTATTTAACCAATTATGCCCTTTTAAGGAACACATGAGTTCAGTTGAATTATATTTACCAGAACACCAAGGTGTGCTTTCTTAAAAAAAAAATAATAATAATGGCTGTGATATGCAAGAATATACAAATACGAACTCATTAATTACAGTGGAAGTTTTTATCTGAAAAAAACGAATCATTCATATTACAGTTTTTAATGTATGGGGGAACTTTACTCAGATTTCCATTGTTCTAGTTTACTCAGACCTTAATAACTAACTAATTCTGACTCTTAACAACCCAACAATTGATATGCTTAATGGACGTGTTTGTTAGTTAATTAAATTATGATTGCACTTACCAATCTCTCCCTGGTCATTCAGATCAAATTCAGCATATTTATCTGCAAGAAATTAAAAGTCATGTATCAGTGTTTAAGAAATACAATACAAGTCTTTGGAAACTTTAATTTGTAACTATACTTGTTTAAACGGGTGTGCGCGTGCACACACACATGCGCACAAAAACAGGTGAACATGGTAGCAGAGGGATTATTAGTGGAACAGCTGAGGTCTTGACAGAGAAATTGTCTCCAACAGGTGTCACTTATTGATCCCCTTTTTTCTTTTACATTTATAATAAAAATACAATTTTTCCAAAAAATTTTAACAGATTAATTTTATGCCGTTGTGCGAGGTTATCAAAATACCATTATAGTCAAGATGGAAAGAAATGAAAAAGCTATTAGACTTTTTTTTTTTAACTTAACAGCAGTGTTAAGCCTGAAAGTAAAGTCTCCAATGCCTTCCAAATACTTTCAAATGCTCTACTAATTTTCTGTAATTTTTCACTTTCATAATTCTTGGACTTGCCATTCTGGAAAATGAAAGAAAAAAAAAAAAAAAAAAGAATTAAACCCATTACCTTTATAAACATATATTACAGAGTCTTGATAAGAGTAATCAAATTCCAAATAACACATCCAAAGATTATTTTGGCTGGGAAATGTACCTCAGGCTTTTTGATGGATTTGATAACATGGATAGTTGGTATAAGACAAATCCGCATTTGTAGATGGGGAAAGGGGTGAGAGCTGTAGACTGAGGCTACAATGGACCCTCTTGTTGATACCTTCTGATGAAACTCATGACTATTCACAACAAAACTCAGAGTGGTTGAGAAACATGAAGGGGGTTGGGAAATGCAGAATAACTTTGAGCCCACAACATGGAGCCCGAAAGACACGAAGATCAGAAAACAGATAACATATCTTGTTCTAGATCTTACAAATATCATCAAACCTATACAGAACATTACCAAATGTTCTTTACTTGTAAACTATAACAAATGGACCCTTATTTCAACTGACTTCCAAGCAATTTCTTTTTAAAGGAACAAGACTAACGAGTACTAACAAATTAAAAAAATTCCAGGCGACATACGTTTCACAACCGAATAACATGCAAGTTGAAGCTGCATTCAAATATATCTTTAACGGAGCAATAAATGATTTTTTTTTTAAAAAGTGACGGAGAACTTATTTTAAATAATAAATGGTAGTTGGTGCTAAAGTACAGGAAATTTCACATTACATGCTGGAGAAAATGAAATGGTGTATGAAATCCTAAATGAAAACCAAATGCAGGAAATTAGTTAAGAACCTAAAAAAAGTATAATACACTCACTTGTTTAATTCTCTATAGATTGACTTCATAAAAAAAATTTAAGCCTTCTTTACACAGAGAGAAAAACAAGTGATCAATATAAAAAAAAAACAAAAACACTTTGCCAGTCACTTTGGCTTGCACTTTGGGGGTTCAGGTTCAGAACACCGTAAAGCTGCTTTGTGACAAAGTAATCATGTAAAGCGCTATATAAATAAGTGAACTTCTACATATATTAATTTAGTAAATAAAAACAACACAAAGACTGATAGAATAAAAACCTTGGTATTAGTTAAGGTGAGTAATCCAACTTGATTAAACAATAAGCTGAGGCATTATCATTGTGACAGAAGTATGGCATTGAGAACAAAGTTATTGCTCATAAATGCTTCACAATGTAAAGAATACATACATATATTTATAATAACTGAAGTGCTCAGAAGTGAATAAATTTAGGACATCATGCTTATGTTTATAAATTGTGCCAACAATCTATAGTCTCAAAACAATCTAATTAAAGTCCCTGAAAATACTTTTAACACCATATCTATATGTACTTGACAATAAGAATATATCTTGATAGACTAAAGTTAATGTTCTAAATCTGCTATGTTCACTAAACACAATGCTTATATTAAGAGGAAAGGATTAGGTTAACCCAGATGTTTTGGAAAGGGTGGGGGTGTGTGCTGACCTTTGTAAAAGTCACACAATGACTAAAATAGTTACATGCTTGTAAATGCCACTGCTGCTGTTGGAATTCTAATGATAAAATCCGATTCCTGAAATTCTGATTCCATACAAGGGAATAACATCTGAACAAAATTGACAGCAATAGATCTAGAAAACTAGATAAAGTATTATATATTTATTATCAAACAATCTGGCTCACATATTTCTAACTACTTAACATGACATTTAAACAACCAAAGACTGAAGTAATAAAAAGGTGCACAAACCATACATAGCTGTCCTGTAATCTTTATACTGCTGTGCATAATGTGCTTTTGCAAACAGTAATTCTCATCCTATTTCATTATTTTATGCTTTATCCTATAGTAGGGTCACAGCAGGTTCATGCCTATCCAGTGAAAAAGGTTTTGGGTATTGGGCAGATACATCCAGGACAGGGCGCTAATCCATCGCTGGGCACACAAAAGCTAAGCCCTTTTTTTTATTTTTCTTTTCTAAGAATTAATCAGCAGGAACCATAAAATTAGGGTGTGATTGTAATAAATATATTTTTTTCATACGTACTGTATATGTATGTTTATTAATAATTAAAATGTGCACTTTTGAGGTACTGTATTTATGGCTTTGCTTTTGTTCGTAATTATTTGTCCAAGAACTTTTGACATTACACTAAATAAATGTAACTCCAGTATTGCATCTAAAAAATATTTCTTGTACTTATAGGACCAGCTTAGACTAATAATTTTACAAGTGGTTTAAAAAAATATGAACATATAAACTTGATCACGTGGAATTCATTGTTTAGAAAACCATGATAAGAGGAAATGTGGCTAGGTAAAAACATATTGCAGTTGGGGCTATTTTTAAAAAGATATCTTAATGCTAACACAGTATTTCCAAGTGATAAAATTCTAAGATATATGGCTTTTCTTTGCAAGCTTAAGAGTTTAAGAAAAGATAAGGATTGTAGCAAATATAAAAGTGAAGCATTCTAACCACTGAGTTCCTGTGGTTAAAAAACACCTGTCTGGAGTGGAAATATGACTAAGGGGTTTCTAAAGCAGCAGAAAAAAATTGACAAACATACATAAAAATGTGCTTCAAACACTTAGTAATAATGTTAATGTATAAATGCTATGTTTCCAGTAATACGTTATGGCAACAAGTGCAGTACTACAGTATTTGTTCACTCACAACTTGACATTAGGAGTGTGATTTACACAATGACATCATTTTAAAAACTTGTTACAGTTCATTTAAATTCATTGGGACAGTCACATCTTACAGGCGCACATAAAGGCTTGATGTTTAATCAAAGGTATAGATGGTTGTTCAGTGTATGTTAAATAGCACTTTTATTATACAAAACAAGTTTATAGATATTTTGATAATCAGAGTAAGAGGTAGAAGTTATCAACAAACTGTTTTTCACTAGTGATTGCATAACCATAAATAATCCCCTGGTAAAGCATCAAGATGTGCATATAATTAAGTGACATTTTTACTGATGTCTAAAAGATGTCTGTGAGAATTAAATACTTCAATAACGTACCTGTGCAAATTTCAACAAAGGTTAAATAATTAAATTATTGTTTTGATTCTTAAAGTAATCAGGGTTAGGGTTAAGTTCACAAAATGCCACACAGAAAGATGAGAACATCTTATGTGTGGGTCTAATGTGTCCATCATTTTGAATAAACTTTTAAAACTTTAAGTGACTTGGCTACTAGTTCATGAAAATGTACATTTTCTGTCAGGCTTAGTGGACCATTTATACTTGCGTTCATGTTTGCTGCATATAAACCAACCCCATCAAACACACTAGAAATTAAATGCTCATTATTAAGACTGTTTTGGTTTTGTGTGCATATTTTTTCCTTCCTTTTTTTGACTTCAAAAGCATGGGCCATATTGTAGCAAACAAGCTACAAGGACTCCTCACAATTGTTTTGCCTTTTCCTTCCTTGAAGTTACCCTAAGGTGGGCCTAAATTACTTTTAGTTCCACAGTTTTTTTTTTTTTGTTTTTAATTAAAAACATAGAAACTGAAAGAATCTTTACAAGTACAGCCTTGAATGTTGGTTTTCTTATTATAAAATAGAGATATGTTTCAATAAATCAAATCAAATGCATTAAACAATAAAAATGTCTCTACCAAAAGAACATAAACTGTAAAAAGTTTCAGGTGAACCTGAAGCGTATATAAATCTTACTTTTGAATGAATCCAGTTTCTCAGCTAAATCATCCTCATCTCTGTACTTTTGATCCTCCATAAACTCCTATATAAACAAGACAAAACAAGGGAAGCAAAATCTTTAGTGATATTTCAGCATTATAGTTTTTCTTTTACAAATCATTTAACAAACTTAAACTAATGTCTTGTGTAAAATAAGTAATACATGCAAGATCATCTGGTTTAGCACAGAATATAGTTCACCATGAACCTACGTATCTGATAAGTTCTATGCAAGCTCAAAGGCTCAGCATCTCCTGTATTTGGACGACTGCTGTGCAACGACTAATGAACCAGCGAATAGGCTTGTTAGTACAAAGCTGAATGGAAAATCAATATGAACAAGCATGAATAACTTTCTCTTTAAATCAGCCCTCACGAGCATCACAAACACAGAATATGCCACCCGGTCTTATGCAAGTGTGGACATTCCCGTTAAAACATACTATTGTATGTTAACAGCTTAACATACAAACCTACTCAACAAATGACATTTTTTCCAAAAAATGTATGATTCATTTCTGGTAAAGTAAAGATTTAGGCTATATTTAAAATCCACAGCGTCTCATCAGGATTTTGATATGTATTGGTGGCAAGATGGTGCAATAATTTAAAAACCTGTACAGGGTTTTGAATTTGTCTCTTATCAGCTGAACACATGAAAAGGTTAAAAGACCCATTTTTAAACATTTTGGCAAGACTGAATTTTTAACAAAAATAAAACGTTAGTAAATAGTTGTACAGTCTAAAGCATGTAAGCAAACTGGTTGTTTTCACTAATGACAAGAACATTAACTTTAAGTGCTTGATAATACATACAACTTCACAAACCTAAATCTGTGCTTAAAAAGTAAAATAAGCTCACATTGTACAGCTATTACTAAAATTGTTTTAACTCAATGCGTTCATATTCTTTTTATTATTTTAAAGCTTTTAGTTAAAATAAATTCACAGTCTTCTTGTATAAAGCTAACCAAGCAAGGAAGTTTTCTGCAGTGTTGCCACACATAGCCCCATCCATCAACATTCTGTTGATCACATAACATGTAGTCACAAAGCACTAAAACAACTTAATTTTTGCCAAAAACAAAACCTTAAGTGGTTTAATCTTATGTTACTAGTGTACCATCTTCAGAGTTTTAAGATCTCAATCTTTAAATATTTTTTAACACCAGAATGGGTTATATAAGATGAATGGGGTGTCCAGATCAAAAACTACTTATTTCTGGTTTGGGAAATTTCTATTTTTTGGAGATCTTAAGTTATTTTTTTTTAGAACTAAGACATTGTGTTAGGCAGGTTTTGGTTTATTAGCTGCTGGGACATGATGGAGCTCAAAACAAGCACAAACAAGTTGTCCACAGAGAACACTATATTACAAAATGCAGAGAAATTACTTCTTTAACATGCCTATCTGGCTTAAATTAAGGATCTGAATAAAGAATAGGTTTCCCATGAAGGTTTCCCCATTGTCTGACAAGCTGTAGGTGCTTCAAATGTTGGTCCTTCACAGACTTCTGGAAAATCTTTAAAACTTATCTGGTCATAGTCAGGAAGACATTCTAAACTCAAGGCCAGGCTATGCTTGCAGATTCCTCAGATGTAATACTTTGAGATTCTTCTACATTATAAACAAAGTCACTACAGAATTTTTTTCCCTATGCAGACTTTCAAGCCTGTTCTTTTGCTTATATTAGGTATTCAGATGTGTGCAGCTGGACTCTTCCTCATAGAGATAAAGGAGTTAATGAGGTCAGTGTGTCGAGTCATATTAATACACTGGTGAAAAAGAGGCCATGGCTAAACATGTTTGTGATGGTGTATTTTTAAACCATAATTAAGGTTGTGAATTTTCACATACTAATAATACTTCAGTGTCACACTAATAAAATCACAACTTTACTTAAAAATTCTAAATAATAAATTGAATCTACTTGATAACATCAGAAATAAAAAAGGAAGTTAAAAGCAATACAAATAAGCAATATGTGACTTTTTCAGCACTATTTGTTGGATAGTTAATGTTTGTGGAGGGCATTGTTAAACAAAACCATCTTTCATCATTGGATGATGAATACACGTACAAAGAATAAAGGAGGGGTTCCAAAGCAATCCTGCACTAGCATGTCAGATAACAGGAGTTTTGTTTTCTAATAAAAATGTAGTTCAAGGCCAGGTCTGGCTAACCAACTCACTAGCTATCCTTTCAATGGTCAAATATTCGGGGCGACACTGAATAGCAAGTCAAATGCGTCGAAATAAAGCCATTTACCTTGTTTATTTCCTCTAATTTTTCCCGCTGTTGTGCTTTCAGAAGACCAAACGCCTTCCCACCTGGAAAAGAGACAAAGCAGAACCGTTAAATGCGGTCGCTGTAGCTACACTTGCTACTACGGTAATAAAAAGCCGAACAAGAATGCAGCATTCAAAGAAAAAAAAAGATGAATTACAAAATCAAAAGAGCATAAATATATGTATTAAACTGAAGAACGCATAACATTTAAACCATCTTCAGTTTCTGGACTGACCTTGTACATTCTGATTCGACGGCATGTTGCAAAATCAAGCTTCAGTGAGACGACTGGCGCTTTCTCCTCGAGCGCGGCTTTCTTCTTTGAGGAGAATAAGTGCTAGTCGTGCTACTTAAGCAATGGGCGTTCAATTCATGAACCGATTCGGTTCCGTCTAAACGACTCTCTGACTACGAATCGATTCAAAGGAACAGTGAATTCAAGTGTCTGTTAAATGACTGTAAAATAAAAGATATTTTTAAAATACACCTTCAGCATTCATTTTATCCAGAACTTAAATTTGGTTTAATTATAATACGGGTACAATTGCAATGTTAATGCTACAAAAATACACTTTAGAGGTTAAATTGTTAAAAATTTTAGGAAACAGTTTAGAAAAGCCCCAATTGACAATATAAACACTGAAACACGGAACTTTCCCATTTGTTCATCACTTGTGCTCTTTTAAGTAAGTATTAAATAACTTTAACAGACTCTAATACTTTAAAAAATTAACTTTAGATATAAGTTGCCTTTATAAATGAAACACCATACAAACAAACGATATGTTCGAATTGTTCGTGCTATATATTTATGTTATTGTCATTTCACTGTTTAAAGTCACATCATCTGCAGGATTTTTGTAGCATTATCTATATTTTTTACTTGAATATTTAAACATAAATACAATTCTGTGATTAGAATGTCTAAATACCCCACTATTTGGTTAACTGTTACATATTTGTTTAATATTTCCATATTATACATATAACGTATACATTTAACTATTTCTTCATAACAATTTTAACAAAATTTAACAATTTTGTTATAACAACTTTTGTTTTCTACTTTTGAATAATTTCTTTAATAACTGATTTTAGGCAACCGTTGATTAATTTGAACGGAATACATTTGGCGCCATCGTGTGGCCCAAAGCAAAATTAGTAGGCTGACCTGACTTTTGGCAGTTCAAAGTTTTGGACCATATTCATGTCCTCACACTTAAAAAGAGATATAAGGTCATTACACAAACGAGTCACTGCTGCTTAACAGTCTGGCTAAATTAAATTCACTAGCATACATTGGAAAGGGTTGTTTACAACAATCAAGATTAATAAAAGTTTACTAAGCAAAGTAGTTTTTTTAACACATAATTTACATAATGCCAGACTAACATTTGTGTTCGGAACGTCATGTTGGATTTTATATATCTATATAATAAGGTGCTTGCTATGAGTCATCTCCATCGCTATAGCTGCGCGGGTAGAGTGGAGGGGATGACGCGCGGCGCGAGGCGTATAGCAATAGTTGCGCAGGTAGAGTGGAGGGGATGATGCAAGGTGCTTATTGTATAACGAATGGCTCACTGGTAGAGTGGAGGGGATAACCCGAGGCATGTTGGATTTTTTATATCTATAAAAGGCGCTTGCTATGAGTCATTTCCATCGCTTTAGCTGCGCAGGTAGAGTGGAGGGGATGACACGAGACGCGGGTCATATAGCGATAGGTGTATGGGTAGAGAGGAGGGGATGACACAAGGCGCTTGGCGTATAGAGATTGGCGCGTAGGTAGAGTGGAGGGGATAACGAAAGGCACTGGGCGTATAGCGATTGGCACACTGGTAAAGTGGAGGGGATGACATGAGGCGCTTGGCAAATAGAGATTGGTGTACGGGTAGAGTGGAGGGAATGATTCGAGACGTTTGGCATATAGTTATTGGCGCACTGGTAGAGTGGAGGGAAAGATGCGAGGCGCTTGCCGTATAGAGATTGGCTCAAGGGTAGAGTGAAGGGAATGATGTGAGGCGCTTGGCATATAGAGATAGGCGCATGGGTAGAGTGGAGGGGATGACTTGAGGCGCTTGGCGTATAGCTATAGTTGCGCAGGTAGAGTGGAGGGGATGATGCGAGGCATTTGGTGTATAGAGACATGCGCATGGGTAGAGTGGAGGGGATAAGGTGAAGCACTGGGTGTATAGCGATAGTTGCATGGTTAGAGGGGATGATGTAACAGCTAATGTGAAGTTAATGCTGTAAGGCATGCTACGAAGTGCACGTCAACAGGAAAGAGGACATTTCACTAAATGTGTCTGTTCCTGCAGCACCGTCTTGTTTCCCATAAACTTTAATGAGGAATTGAAGAAACACCAAACAATCAAATCGGTGAAGACTTTAATTAAACGTGCCTGTAAAAATGCCAGGTTTCCCATGCCCATCCAGGCGAGAACGTGGGCAGATACACCCAGCACAGGGCGCCAATCCATCACTGGGTACACACTCACTCACATACACACACACTATATGGGGCAATTTAGAGCATTCAATTTTCCTTTAAAGGTTTTGGGATGTGGGAGAAAACCGGAGAACCCGGAGGAAACCTAGGTAGACACAGGGAGAACATGGAAACTTCACCCAGATTTGGATTCAAACCAGGAATCCCAGCGCTGAGAGGCGAATGTGCTAACCACTAAGCCCATGTATGAATCAGTGGTTTATAAAGTTAGGGCACAATGTTAAGGGAGGGATATGGTAGATTGGGTTAGCAGTAAAGGAAAATAAACTAGTTTCTAAGCTGCAACCCAGTCAGATGATTTTCAGCACAAAGTAAGCTCACACAGTTTTATGAATAGATTTGTGTAGGTGATAAAGGTGTCAATTGTTTTTGTTCTTTATTAAAGCCAGGAAAGTGTTTACATTAAAAATGTTGTAAGCTGTGACACAGAAAAAATCATAAACACCATTCAACGCAATAAAATCACTGTTTTTTTAAATTCTTTTATTTTGTCCAGTCAGAAGTTGCAGTTTTATACCAAATACAAAGTCTTCTTACATTTTTTAACACGTGGAGCTCCATAACAGGTAAAACTATTTTTAAAAATGTGAGTTTATAATTTTTTTTTTTTCTGTAAAATTATCTTTAAACAGTGTCCAGGTTATAATCAAGTAGACTTTTGGGGCCCGTAAACTGCCTTTGAAATATTCACAATAAGAGAGACATGCTGTGTGGTAATCTCTGTTACAAAATAATGTTTCAGTTATAAGTGTATACTATGTTTTTTTATACTCTGTAGACTATACACTATATTTATTTCAGCTAAACCTTGCAGCATCCTAAACAACACAGGTAGGTTGGCACCATGTGTCTCAGTATCTAAGTAATGACTGCAAATTCACTCATCAAGAGCAGTCCAGTGTGTTTTCTTTACCTGCTTAAAAGAATGAAAATTGGATAAAAATAGCCAATAAACACCAGGCTGCTATTTTTACAGTAAACCTGTGATGTCACTCTAAGGGCCAAACAGCATTTTATGAATGAATTTTATTTGCATGTATCTTATAAAGTACCAAATTTACAGCCATGTCTAGAATTCCTGAATACTTTATTTTAATATTGGCTTATGTTAACTTTATGAGGGTAGACTTAACAACAGACATAGATCAATTTTAAACTAATGCAATGAAAGGGATATAAACACAACCCACTAGTACTTGATATAATAAAGTATGATTTTATTGACTTAACCATTCTTTACATACATTGACTGTTGACATGTGTTGCTTGTAATGTAGCATACAGATAGCTATTGTGCTAATGAGCTAGCAAGCTACGCTAGCACAAGCTATGTTTGCACTATTTTGTGATTATTTGTTTAGTAAAAAAATGTTTTTGTTTTTCGTCTCTGGTGCAGGTGGACAGTTATGATGTGAGTAATAATGATGAATAAAATGGGAAGTGCAGACTAATGTGGGTAAGATTTAGATTCTAAAATCTTTAAACCGTTCTGACTATGTGATTTATTTTTGTACCAATTCTGATGTATTGTTTCTCATGTGCTTCTCTCTGGGCATGTTTTAGGCAGATTCTCAGCAATGTCTGTCAAGCTGTCTCTCTCTTCCTGGATGTCCTGCAGACTCTTTTCAAGCTCATTCAATTTATTCTTTTGATCCTCAGCTGCACCAACAAGTATCTGTAACTTCTTTTTCAGTGCAGGACTCTCAACACTGCCCTTAAGAACTTTAAGTCGGATGGCTGTCTCGTTTAGCAGACGATCATACTTTTCCACATCAGTGCTCGTTTCTGTTTGAGAAATAGTCATTTTAAGATCATTCTATTAAGGAAAGACCAGAAATCAATATAATAACAAAATGTATGAATAGGCCATATAAAGCAAGAAAGAATATTACTAAGATTTTTAGCTGAAAAATGAAGAGCTTAAGTGTGAAAAGGAAATGAAATATGATGACAAAACAGAGTATGCAGATAATTTAAAGAGAGGTGTTTAAATGTACCCATTTCTCCAAGCAGGTCAGCTAGAGAGTGTGCAAAAGCCTCTAACTGTGTTTTAGCTGACTCCATAGAGTCCATCACACTCTCAAATAAAACATCAGCCTGTTGAGAAATTATGGCAGAAAACAAAGAGCAAGTATGGATAATGTCTTTAAAATATGTTATGGACAGAGAACATTGCTATTTTACATGTTAGGATTTTTTTATTGTTTAGATTACATCCAAATGTATTAATATTATTATTATTTTTTTGGAATCTTAAATGCTACGATTCGAAAAACTACAGTTAAATTATATTTTATTTAATAATGTTTAATAATATATACAAAATTGTATTAAAACTAAAAAAGCCCTTTTTAAAAAATTTATTACACTGATTAAAACTTTAAGAATTTAATTTTCTTTAAATTAACAAAATGTTTGGCCATATTTTTGCTTTATAGTCTACTATTTGTGTTATGTGTGAAATTGTTCATTCATTATCTACTGCTTAATCCTCTACTAGGGTCACGGTGGGGTTCCTCATGCCCATCTTGGGGAGAACCTTTAGGGCGCTGAGCAGATACACCAAGGACAGAGCGCCAATATGTCGCTGGGCACACTCACTCACACAGCCAGACTTACAAACACACATTATATGGGGCAATTTAGAGCATTCTATTTTCTTCAAATACATGTTTTTTATCTTAAAAATCAGATCAATTTGAAAATAATTCTGTTTAGCCTTTATTGTCATCAGAAATTATCAGAAAGTAGTCTTTTTGTTTGCAGTTTAAACTCATCTATTAAAACATATTTATTTATTTAAAAAAAAAAAATGACAACATATTTTGTGTCATTGACAAATAAACCAATTCCCAAGAATTGTGGGTAAAAATACTAATAAAATAAGGGAACCCTTTATATATAATATATAAATAATATTATATTTCAATCAAATTATCTGAATACAACAAACCATTCTGACAAAGATTTTAAAGCTGTTTTTTTTATTTACCTCCATACCCGTCTCCACCTCAGCAACTAAACTCTCTTGCTCTTTCAGCTGCTGCACTGCTGTGTTCACAGCTGCACTTAGCTGAACAGATGTCTTTCTTGCTTGCTTGCTTTGGGACAAAGACGTTTTAGCATCCTGCCAAAGATCAACATGTAAATTAGCTTGAGTTTAATTTCTGCTTCATATATTAAACTAAACAGTTATGCAAACTGCTGTGATGACTTCAAGCTTGTTTAGGGTTCAAGGTTTATTACATATATGGCTAGGTTCAGAAAAGTGTACACCTCTTCACTTTGGGAAATAATACATTTCCTATTTGCCATCCTATTTTTTTGTTGTTGGAACTTGTTTTTGTAGTATAAATATAAAAAGAAATATGAAATAAGAAAAAAACTTACAGAAATAGCAATGTGGATCCAGTTATGGTATAGCCTATGTATAGCCTTTAGTAGAATAGTTAACTGTGGACTTAGACGGACAGTTCCACTGCCTGAGAATAATTCAGCTTTTTATTTTGGTAACAATAATCTTGGATGGAAAGCTATACTGAAAATAATGCACATAGGAATAAATGATCTTATCTCGTCTCATCTCATTATCTTCTGCTTAATCCTTGACAGGGAAAAGGGCCATGGGGGTCACGTTTTGGGCGCTGGGCAGATACATTACAGACAGGGCACCAATCCATTGCTGGGCACATACTCACTCACATACTATGTAGTGCTGAACGGTGGACATGCTGACCACACTGCCGCTGTGCTGCCCACATTGTAATTAATTGAATTTCACGATTTTGGATCGCCGTTATTTTGCTAATTATTTTGCTAAACATGACCGTGTCATGTTTGCTACCAAGAATGTCTGAAATTTTGTGGAAAAATAATAATAAATACGTTTTTTTTTTAGTTTTATTATTTTCTGCCAAGTTGCCAAGTAGTTACCACATTTTTGTCATTCGGTCATTTAGCAGATGCTTTTATCCGAAGCGACTTACAAGTATCCCAATTATTAGTTGGGTCCAGAACACAGGGTTACATACAGCACCCCTGGAGCAATGAGGGTTTTAGGGTCTTGCTCAAGGACACACTTTGGTAACTTCAATCGACCTGGCATTTGAACCCACGACCCTTAGATTGCTATCCCAACAGCCTAACCACCAATATTTCCCAAACTACCATTGGGCAATATTTTTTTTATTATAAAACAGGTTTAATTAAAAACTTATTATTATTTTTTGTTGTAGCAAACTCACCTTAGTTATGGTTTTAGCTGTTTCCTGAATCTGGACTGCTGTGTCTCGAGAAAGAATGGCACTGTCTAGTGCAGGCATAAGCACTCTCTCAGCTTGTCTCACCTTCTTTTTTATATCTGACAGGATTTTTTCCTCCCCCATGCTCTCTTTCTTAAGACTTTCTCGGGTCTGAGTTTGTAGAACAGGCCAATCCTTTTCAATGCCTGCAAGAGGTAAGAGTAGTAGTTTACACTTTACAATACTTTTTAAATTTTAGTTCCATTGTATAGCATATACTGTTCCAGATAGCATACACTTTTTAGTGTATCACAAAAGTGAGTACACCCTCACATTTCTGCAGATATTTAAGTTTATCTTTTCATGGGACAACTCTGACAAAATGACACTTTGACACAATGAAAAGTAGTCTGTGTGGAGCGTATATAACAGTGTATATTTATGCTTCCCTCAAAACAACTCAGTTTACAGCCATTAATGTATAAACCACCAGCAACAAAAGTGAGTACAGCCCTAAGAGACTACACCCCTAAATGTCTGAAGTGAGCACTGCTTATCATTTTCCTTCCAAAATGTCATGTGACTCATAAGTGTTAGGTGTGCATCGGGTGCCGGTGTGTTCAATTATGTAGTACAGATCTCACACTCTTTCATACTGGTAAAAGTATGTACATTCCAACATGGCACTACAAAAAAGACGAGTGCAGGAGTGCTGTCAGCATTGCTGCAGAGATTGAAGAGACCATTGCTCAGACCATACGCCTCACACTACATCAATTTGGTCACAGTAAATGGGGCAAGTCAATTTACCTTGAATCCATGTTTTTGGAATGTGGGAAGAAACCAGAGAACCCAGATAAAACCCAAGCAGACACGGGGAGAACATGGAAACTTCACATAGATTGGGATTCAAACTGGAAGTCCACTAACCACTAAGTCACTGTGCAACCCTGGTTATGTTTTCTTATTATTTAAGATTTTACTTTGATTTTTTTCTATTCCCCTCCACTAACATTTATGTTAACATCTCTACTTAATTGCACTTTGTTGTGATACTGACTGTTTCATTATCATGTTTGTGCTCAACTGTTTGTTTTGTAGTTTATATTTACTTCTGTTCTTTTGTTTCATGTCTCCTCCTATTGGCAGTTTAGATTTTAAGTTTCTTTAACTGTGTGATTCTTTAGTGGTCTTATTTCAGTTACATTTTATCCTATGGTGTCCTCATGGATTGTTGGTTTTTAGATGACCCTAACCCTATCTCATGCTCACACTTCTGCTCCCACTGAACACCAGAACTTAAATGTCAGTTATCATTTCTTGCAGAGGCACTTAATTTTACTCCACAGAATATGTCACATTGTGTATTTTAAATTGATAACCATAGCTATGTGTCACCTGTGTTGGCCTACAACATGAAAATTGTGTGAACCTTGGTTTAAAATTTCAATCCAAATTTAGATAGATTTTAAATTCATATTATGAAACATTTAACTAATGTGACATTTATAGATTGTAGAGTAAACATGACATACCTTCTATGTTTTTCCACAGAGAAAGCATCTCTGACTCTGTCTTCTTAGCTTCTACTATTGAAGAAAGAGCCTTTTCTCTCAGCCCCTGGGCAAGAGCAGTCAGCTTCACACAGGGAGGTCATAAAATATTGAAAATAAAACATTGTTACTCTCTGGACTAAAGAAAATGCTCTTTTGAATTGATTCTTTTTGACACAAATATATTTCCCATATTTCCTATTTACTGTACAGAATTTCATATCAATTGATATTACCCTATACTGCTTTGTTTTAGATGGCATGTGACCCAGGAGGCAGCACTAACACATTGCAGCAAGAATGTTCTGTATGGTGTTTGAAGGATCAGCGCATGTCTAAGGGGATTCATCAAGGTGCTCTGATTTTTCTTTCCTCAATCCAGAAAAAACGCCAGTTGGTAAATATATAAATGTCTTGTTTTCTGTAGCTATGTCCGGCAATGGACTGGCAGGGGTGTTTCTATGCTGGAAGATTCTCTTATATAACCACATATCTACTTAGAAAATATAAAATGTCTTAGAAAATATAAATAAATGTTATGTTATAATGTTTTAATTCATAAAGTTTGTGGCATGCATGTTATCAGTCTTACAGAGCTCATCATAGATCATCACATCCATACTGTTTTTTTAAGTCAAGTTAAACTAAAATGATAAACTTTATAAGAAGTCCCTAAGCCCCTAGCATTAGAGACCTAGCTTATTCGTTTTTATGTGCTATGACTGTAATAATAGCAATAACTTTTATCGTTTTGTTGAAGAGATGCAATAATTAGGTGAAAATGAAAAGTAATCGCAATTTTACAAATGTAATTATCACATATTAAGAAATAAGAAAATACAAAATATCTTTATCTGGCAGCTAACTATTAACTGTTCAGACGCTGCATGATACAATTTGTAATTAAATGCAATTAAAATTATATTCTAGTTCAAACTCAGTTACTCAGTTAACATTTTTATTTACCAGCTTATGGTCAGATAATCATAACGTTAATGGCAGCAATACACACAAGTACTAAAATTCTTTAAATTATGCAATTTATGTTTAATCTGTGTGCATCATTTTATAATGACAGTAGGAGAGTGTGAAGTGTGATAAAAATAACTATAATGTTTCTTGTAAAGATTTACTATGTTCCTTACAATTACAATCTTTAAAAAAATCTGAATAGAAAATATTCAAACCCATCTTGCAGAAAGCATGAATTCAAATTTTACAACCGTCAATAATAATTGACTTAACTAAACTTTATGACAAATTTAGCATTTTTGTAATCTTCACATTCTAAAATGTATAATTAAAATAAAAGGAAAACAAATTTTAATTGAGGATGAAAATGAACTTAAAAGGTTAATTAATAATATGTGGATGCTTATTTTCTTTCGCATTTTTACAATATAAATAAAGTGTTAGGGGTGACTTTTATTGGTGGTGTAGTTATTTATAAGTGGCATCATATTTCCTGCAAATACAGTATTCCCTCTCCAAGCTTACCTGATCATGATCCTGAATGGTACTCATACAGTTACGTGCATTTTCCAGTCGAGAAAACAAATCCTCTCTTGTTTCATTAATCAATTCCCTCTTTGACTCGACTGTAAAATCCAGCATGGCCGTCCTGTTGCTAAGGTCCATGCTCTGAAAAAATTCAAATGTATTTTTTATACCAACCAAATTTTTTATATAAGTATTTAACAGTAATAAAAAAAATCTGAAATAACATTTATTTAATGCTAAAGGTAAAATTTCACTGTCCTCACAAAAAAATGCAAACATCCTGAAAATAAATCCACTACATTTCTTAAGTATACATAATTATAATTTTAACACCTATAATATATAAAAATACAAAAGTTCATAATTATCAGGCATTTAAATATATGTACAGTGGCAAAAACCCGTGTGGCCACCATGTTAGAGGCCACATGGAGGAAAATTTTGTTAAGAGCAGGCCAGCAATTTGCCTAGCCTATGGGAATGTTTTTGTCCGAGCTTCCCAGCATGTCCTGTTAGAAAGCAACACTGATTGATTAGTTTTACTTAAAGTGTGGTTGACTTTGAGTTACATTGTGTTGTTTAAGTGTTCCCTTTCTATTTTTGAGCAATGTACAGTATTCATAATATTGCTGGAAACGTTGAAGTAATTTCTGAGTATTTTTGAAGCTATTACAAGCCAATCAGAAAGCTCCAGGACTGGTGTAGGGTGAGAGAGGCAGATTGCCACAGTGAAAGCAGAGATGAAAGAACTGCACTTCATCTGTGCGACAGAAAAAAGTGGAATATTACAGTGAGGCAGCATTGAAACAACAGCACTGTCCCGGCTTCCATGAATTGTAGTGCACATTGCTTCTGAATGCCAAGTGAAATCATCCAACCATATTTTAACTCTGGTCTCTGAAAACCTCACTGAGTTTTCAGGTAGTGTCAGCTCAAACACCAAAGCGGTGTATGATGCAAGGATGTGTCTGCTACGACAGCACTGACACTTTCTTTTCTGCTTGGCATTGAAATACCGTTTAATTAAACAGGTTTTTTTTAAATGTACTGTAATGTCTGTGCTGTTAATGGTTCTGAGAAGGACAGATCACATAGGGGTGGGAAAATCGATTAAACATACCATAGGTTCTGGATTAAACCTCATTCCTCATTAGTGAATGTATTTTTGTACAAACCTGAATCAGCTCTGGTAAGTTTGTAAAGCTGTCTGCTTCCCCGAGCTTTTGGTAGTATGTCATGTTCCTGGAGCTGTTGTTCATGTCCTTCCTATGCAGTTTGGGTTGGACAGCAGTGACATTATATAAAATAGCCTGTGCTTCATTGTTTTGTTCCTGAAGTGACAGTATGGCAGCAAAGGTGTCATTCGCTTGATGTGTAAGATTTTCTTTCAGGTACTGCATCTGTGACAGTCTAAAACACACACACACACACACACACACACACACACACACACACACACAAAACATTAAACATTTGTAAAATAAGTACTAATGTTATATTATGTATAAAAATCCATAACTAAAAATATGTGGAAAATCCATCTAGCTATTAGGACAGGCATGTCAAAAGTCCGGCCTGTGGGCCGATTTCGAATGTTGTGTCTTTTTTGTTGACAAATCTACAATACGTAAAACATTAAACAAGAATGGAGTTCATAGGAGGATACTACAGAGGACGCCTCTGCTGTCCAAAAAAAAACCAAAATGCTGCACGTTTGGAGTTTGCAAAAGAGCATTTGGATGTTCCGCAGCATTACTGGAAAAATCCTATGGACAGATGTAACCAAAATTTAGTTGTTTGGAAGGAACACACAACGCTATGTGTGAAGACAAAAAAAGGAAGCAGCACACCATCATCATAACCTCATCCCAACTGTGAAATATGGTGGAGGGGCGGCATCATGGTTTGGGGCTGCTTTGCTGCCTTAGGGCCTGGAGGAATTGCCATCATCAACAGGAACATTAATTCCTAAGTTTACCAAGACATTTTGCAGGAAAACTTAAAACCATCTGTCTGCCAACTAAAGCTCAACAGAGGATGGAAGATGCAACAGGACAGCAACCAAAAACATGGAAGTAAATAAACAGATGAATGGTTTGAACAGAAGAAAATACATCTTCTGGAGTGGCCCAGTTAGAGTCCTGAGCTCAACTCGATTGAGATGATGTGACATGACCTCAAGAGAGTAATTCACATCAGATATCCCAAGAATATTGGTGAACTTAAAGACTTTGTAAAGAGGAATGGTCCAAAATTCCTCCTGACCGTTGTGCAGGTCTGATCTGCAACTACAGGAAATGTTTGGTTGAGGCTATTGCTGCCAAAAGAGGGTTATTAAATACAAAGGTTCAAAATTTTCCACCCTCTACTGTGAATGTTTACATGTTTTGTGTGTAATTAGTTAATTAATGACCAATTTATGCAGAAATCATTCACATACTTTCCACATACATTTTCTTGCAGCTCTAGGTGCTATATCTCATGCTAATGTGCACAAAATGAAAAATAATCTGTTGTACATTTGCTATAAATTTTAAAAACAATGGTACACTGCTGAGTGGCTTTGCACTGGTATAAGCTGTGTTTCATGAGACTGTCCATTTGCACTCATATGCCAACTTTTTATCAGTCATAGCTTGTTTAAACTGATTCGTTTCTTAAAGTAAAATAAAGAATTCAAGTAATTAAGGGACCAAAAGATTTGTTGTTGAGGGTTATTGGCATATAAATGAAAATTTTTTTCCAACGTATTAGTCATTTCAACCAGTACATGCTTTCTTTATAAGTTGTAAAAAATATATATATTGTTTGCTTTCAAATCCTTTTGCTCAATATATAAAAAATTTGTTAAAATTATTTAGAAATTTGCTAAACAGCTACCAACCAAGGTTATTGCTTTATTTATGCAAGTCCAGTCTAATCCCTCTTGTGTTTATGAGCCCACGGGAGTCCTTACTTGACTAAAACAATTGTGATTGGTATGGCGACAGTGTGACTCTTTAAAGGCATAGGAAACTATTCTCTGGTGCTCTGGGTATAAATAGCTGTGGCACTCATATTTAAATTATTAAGTAAAGTGAAAAAGAATTTTGACACCCCTGTTAGTTAAACATAAAATAATTTGTAAAAATATGCATTTAAAATTATTTCATATAGTCAATTATGGAAATAATTGGCTAGCAATCTAAGGGTTGTGGGTTCAAATCCCAGGCCCACTGAATTTACCAATGTGGGTTCTTGAGCAAGTCCCTCAACCCTCATTGCTCAACTGATTCTGTATGTAACCCTGTGTTCTGTCCCAAACCATTACGTGAGTTACTTGTAAGTTGCTTTGTATAAAAGCATCTGCTAAATGACCAAACGTAAATGTAAATGTAATAAAAATTCTGAGTTTAAGTTTTTTATTAGACAAATTAAAGTAACAGTATTTAGTGTCAGCAAACTAAATTAAACAAAGCTATACCTACAGTAAAAAAATTAAACACATTAAATAAATGCTTGGCTACTCCTCATAACTGTTTGGCATAAAATAAAGTTTTGGGTACTTTGCTACTTTTAAAATGGTTAGCAGTGAATTACTTACTGTTTTGTCAGCGTTTGTATATGATGCTCTGTTGAGTTATCCTCCAGCACATGCAGCAGAGTGAAATATGTTCTGTTAGACACTTTCATTACCTCTTCTGCAAGGCCTTCAATATGCACCGCCATGTCTTTGTGACTAAAAAATATAGATTATGATTTTAAACAGTGATTTAGAAGTCTTAAAGTTCACTATTGTTAAGTATAATAAATGTAGAAGTCTGACCTACCTCCTCATTAAAGACTCAGATTCATTCACTAGAGCATTCCATTCTGTTGGACCCTTTGGAATTATAGATGGGATTATCTGAAACAGAACAAATGATTAATGTTATTTGTAAATATGCAATTTATTAATTTACTCTAATCCCTGCAATGGACTGCATAGAGACTAGCCAAGCACATACACTATATTTCTACAAAGCCATGTTGTTGTTAATCATGCTAAATAAGTCCTGCTGAAACATATATATTTTCACTTAACAGCATCTTATTTCTCATAAAAAATAAAAATGAGCCTCTGCATCAATCTCTTGGTGGCTGTTAATTTTTTTATACCACAACCCCATCTTGCTTATTAAACACTTTCCAATTTACAATGGTGTAATACAAATTTTTAAACAAAGGGTGTCATGCAGAGTAACTTTGGAAATAGGCTTAGCTGATTAGACTAGAGTAGATAAGGCAGAAATTATTTACTCTAAAGATTATCATTTATGGCATATTAATGCAGTTCCTACATTCAGAACCGTTTATTAATTGATTTAAACCACCATGCTCACCATGCTGTTAAGATCCAAAGTCAGCTTTTGAAGCTGTGTCTGTGATTCACTAACAACATAATGTGTGTCCTCAAGAGCTTTGCAGTTATTCGTCGTCTTTATCATTCTATTCTTCTCCTCCTTGTTTCCATCCTCCTTTATGAGGCTGCAGTTCATTACACTTGCAAAATTGAGCAGCTGAGACTTTATGCTTTGTACAGATGTTTCAAGCTTGGAGAACTGGCTAATAAAGGCTTCACGAGCCTCTGTACAAAGAGGAGACAAATTTTCAATAAATTAGTCTGTATATTAATCACACAATAAAATAATAACAGACAATAAAAATGACTAATATGATTATGATCATCAATTATGGTGTTGTTTTAAATGATAATGTTTTAAATAAAATGAGTTTATTAAATCAGACTCTTCCTGAAATACATAAACAAATTGCAATGCTAGATTAAATTAAGAAGGAGTTTAGTACATTAACACAACATGCTTGAGCTCTAGCTAAGAGCGCAGTGTATTTGTGCTTATATATTCATCGTATTCGTAGGACTAAAAACAAAATCAAAATGTTCAAACACTTGACCATCGTATCCCAGATTAAATCAACAGCTTTATAGTACATGGGTACTGCCATGTTGAAACTAGTCCGAATGTTTAAACTCCAAGTATATAATTGACTATCAATTTTTTTTTAAAGACTAAATCATTTTGGATACGTATCCGCATATTTTGGAAATACCGTGTTTAAGATTATCTTGCAGGCGATCTGGGTGGAGTTTCCATGTTCTCCCTGTGTCAGCTTGGGTTTCCTCTGGGTTTTCTGGTTTTTCTCCCACAGTCCAAAAATATGGATTCAAAATAAATTAAATGCTCTAAATTGCCCTGTGTGTGGCTGTGAAAGTGCGTGTGCCCAGCTTCCTTGGTGTATCTGCCCAGAGCCCGAGATGTTCTCCCCTGGATGAACATCATCCAGCCCGAGATGTTCTCCCCTGGACGAGCATAGGGACCCCCCTCCCCCCCCCCGAGACACTAGTAGAGGATTAAGCGAAAGATAATGAATGAATGAATATATAAATATAACTAGAGTAACAGAAACGTGGGGCTTAGTGGTAAGCCTGTTCGCCTCTCAGCACTAAGGATTTCCGTATAGATCATTATCTGGGTGAAGTTTCTCATTGTGTCCGAGTGGGTTTTCTCCATGTTTTCAGGTTTAAAATGTGTCTGAGGGGCATCTGGAGTAAAACCAGAACTTAGCCAATTTTAAGTTTATCACTGTGGCGACCACTAAATAATAAAGAATGAAACGTAGAAAGAAGAAGAAGAGTGTAACAGAAACTCATCTAGAAAGTGTTTAAGTAAAACTGGAATTACACCACTTCTACTAATTTTGGATTTCAGAATCCTGTCCATCATAATGCACTTTTCATTTTCTTACTACAGCAAGGATGAGGATGAGCAAAAGTTACCTTGAATTGCCAAAAAGTCCTCCAGCGCATTTGGCAAATAATCCTCGCTCTGATGTCCATGTAAATGATTCTCTAATTCATTCTGGCCAATTTGATTTCGGGGCACATAAATCTGTTGGCCAAAGGCCCTGCAATCATAGTTGGAAAGCAAACGCTCCAAGAGCTGAAGGTGGGCTTTCAGTTTGGCTGCCTGACAAAATGAAAAATATGAACAGAACATTGGTTGAAAAAGTTTTTCAGACAAGTGAATATCTATTACCATATCTCAAAAAGTGTGCTGGTGGCACGGTGGCTTAGTGATTAGCACATTCGCCTCGCAGTGCTGGGGAATCCCAGTCTGGGTTCATGGGTTGAAAGTAAACTGACTGCTCTAAATTGCCCCATATAGTCTGTAAGATTGTGTAAGTGTGTGCCCAGAATTAGTGCCCTGTCCTGGGTGTATCTGCCCAGCGCTGGAGATGTTGTTAATGGGAAACCCCCCGCGACCCTAGTAGAGGACTAAGCGGAAGGTGAATGAATGAATGAATGGTTTTAATCCCGATCTAGATGGAGTTTCCATGTTCTCCCCTGTCCGTGTGGGTTTCCTTCGGGTTCTCTGGTTTCCTCCCACAGTCCAAAAACATTGATTCATTGTAAATTGAATGCTCTAAAATGCCCCATATAATCTTTGTTTGTGTGTGTGTGTGGCTGTATAAGTGAGTAGTGCCCGGCGATTGGCAGATGGGCACCCTGTCCTGGGTGTATCTGCCCAACACACAAGATGTTCTTCCCTGGATGGGCTTGGGGAATGAATAATGAATGAAATCCTCACAAAACAGTACTACTGAAAAACAAAAAACATCTTTATGAAATTGGTTTAACATCATAAGATAGGGAAGTAGCTCAATGTGAAATGGTGGTCATATTATGGAACGAAAATCAATCTTTTTTTTTTAATTTACAGCCCGTTGAGCTTTATAACAAAGTGTTCTTTTAAGTGCAAGGTAGTAAGCTGTATTTACATAAACCAACATTTACATGTACCAACAGTTGTATCCAAATATTATATGATCATCTCCAAAGTTTTTGAACTCTATTGATTCTAATCTACTGTCAGACCATTATAATCAATCAAAAAAAATCATGCCAGTAGCAAGGCATATAACGAACTGCAGGCTCATGAAGGATCTCATGGTAGTTTCTAAGCAACTAAAGGCCTTTCTTACATAAGCTAATGTTGATGTTCATGAGTCCTCTATCATCATCACTGATGGAATAATAAATTCTTATTCATACCACCAAATATCAGAATTATGTGTGCATTTGTAAGTAATCTGTCTGACTATATTTATATTGACTTTATATTGAGTCTGGAAGTATGAGATATGGTTTTGCCATTTTTCTTTTTAAATAGAGGTAGGCTGCATCAAAATCTTACCGCGACCCTAGTAGAAGACTAAGCGGACGATAATGAATGATTGAATGAATTGTAATAGGTGCTTCAAGGTTAAAAAGCACCTGGAGAGATGAATTGTTTGCATTGGTGAAAATTCACCAAAGGTTTGCGAAAGTAAAACCGAGTACATATGTGTAAATGAGAGATGGAGGCAGAAAGGTTTAGTTGGCTGACTTGATAATGGATTACTTAAAATTTGGGTTGAGTGATTGAAGTAATAGAGACTGTAGTAGAGAAGCGAAAAAGAAAGTGCAAGTAAAGTGGAGTGAATGACATAAAGTTGCACCAGTCATCTGTGATAGACAATTATCTGCCAAAATGAAAGGTAGAATTTACAGACCAGTAGTGAGGCATGCAATATACACTGGAGATCAAAATTAGAGAACAACACACAATTTCCTAAATGTCAAGGTCACTATGTAGTCCTATGTGAA
>JAOUQT010131689.1:0-18968 GCA_025769995.1 Xyliphius kryptos | reverse complement strand
CCTTTAGGGACGAAGAATAAATTGTTCTGGCGGACAGTTCTACTTGTGTGGTCCATTTTCATTAACGGTCATGACACCTACAGGTTGGGCTGGTTCCTTAACCACAAGCCTACAACCACCCTATGAATTCTGGGAGCATCGTAACTTCTATTAAGGGACCCAAACTTTCAATCCGATTGCCTCATCCTCACGGGAGTTCTGTTAACAGAATCACCCTTGTGTTCTTCGTGTGCTTTGTCCTCGAAACTTCTGCCCTGTTACTAAAAATATGTTTTGTCCTCTGTTGTGCTTTTTCAGAAGATTAGATTCAACTGATACACTAATGAATGGCTGAAACGTGGGACAGAGTGACTCGTGATCAGAAAGCGGTAACGAGTCTCACAGAACAAACGGAGCAGTGCAAAATTCAGAGAACACAAAGAAAACAAAAGGCAGAATATCTGAGTGAATTCTAATTATTCAGCGGAGATGAGCAGCAGGGCAGCACTTCGCCTGCCACTTAACTTTCATTTGATTCGATAAGAATTGCGCTTGATATGATCGCTGCTGCACTCGGTACAATTATCAGAGGAAGAACAGGCGTGTTTTGAAATGACTGCGGCCTAAACGTCGCCTTCGTTCTATTGGCTGCAGTGCTGATCTTGTCGGGGAACGTCAATTATCAAAAACGGGAGAGGCGGAGAGGTGTAGGGGGCTGCATTAATGAATACCAATGCAAAGGTAGCGTATGATGCAGAGTTCAGACTCTGTTGGGTCCCCTGTTAACTTTTGAGAAACTTCAGAATTAATAATGTGACACATCCCAAACGTTTAACCAGGTTCTTTAGCAAGGTCTCGATCTGTCTGCTCTGAGAACTCATGAAGAGAACATTTATCTTAGAAACGTGTAGAATATGGACCAAAGTATCAGGACACACCTCTTAGTGATGGACTCCAGGTGTTTTGTATTGTCCTTTCATCACAGGGACACACCATCAAATCACCTTGTAAACTCAATGTATTTCTAATTTTGTAAAAACTGTTTGGGGAAAACCATTTGCCCAAATTCAGGTCCATAAAGTCATGAGTGAGTTTAATGGGAAAAATCTTGACCGATTGAACCCCATCCAGCATCTTTGGAATGAACTACAGGGTGGACCACAAGTAGGATGCACCCTGATAAAATGTATGTGGTTGCTGATTACACCTTACCGTTTGTGGCATATTAGTACATGGGAGGGGGAAAAAATTTGAGGCAGGGTGACTCCCATGGCGGCCATCTGAAAAGCCACCATTTTGGATTCAACTTTAATTTTTTCAATCGGAAGGGGGTCATGTGACAATCAATATAGAGAATTGCACAAGAAAAACAATGGTGTGCTCATTTTTCATGTAGCTTTATTCATTATCTAGACTGACACATTTGTGACGTGGATCAACGACAGTAACCTACTAAAGGTTCTGCTCAATGTGCTGTCCATTGTGTGGAATTGTCAATGCGATTCTTTTCTCCAACGCTTAAAACACCAAGAGAAATACTACAGGAAACATGCTAGCAGAGGCCTTCTTCATCCGTTGTTTCAGGTGTTATGGGGTAGCATAAACACACCATTGTTTTTCTTGTGCTTGATGTGTTTGTTTTCACATGACCCCCTGAATTTGAATCCAAAATGGCGGCTTGGCAGATGGCGCCATGGCAGTCATCCGACTGCATGGACATGGGCAATCACCCCGCCACCATATTAGTGGGTTAAGTGAAAGATGGTGAGATGGAATGAGGTTGTAGATACCACAGATCTTTTAGAGGTCTGTGGTTTTCTACATGTTTTTTGCAATCTTTTATAATGGGTTTTATTTTTTCTGTCCCTCAGTTCTCTCCAAAATGTTTGCATATCCTTAATAAACATCCAGTAGGAATTAAGATGGATTCAATGTGGGTGACTGTTCTACAAATCCAACAGACACAGAAAAATTTTACATTCCAGGTAGTCAATACGGGTGCCATGGTGGCGTAGTTGTTAGCATGGGCTAGCAGTGCTAGGTATCAAGGTTCCCAATGGAGTTCCCATGTTCTCCCTTTGTCCGTGTGGATTTTCTCTAAAGTCTTCTATTTCCAGGAACAGCCCAAAAACATGAATTCAAAATAAATCGGCTGCTATGAACTGACAAAAAAAAATCTGGTTGTTTCTGCCCAGCGCCCATAATGTTCTCTCTGGCATGAGAAACCCCATCTCCCATGACCCTGGTAGACTTTTTGACTTTTGAAACCGCTTTATTTAACCAATAATACATTCTTATAGGCAGTAAGAGAAAACTCTGAAAACAGTCACCGAAATAAAGATCTACACATGTTTAAGAGGATTAAGCAGAAGATGATATGAGAACCTACAAATGTCTAAGTTCGTTAACAAGACTTTGCTCAAGTTCCCATTCTGTGAATGTGGTACGTTGGAGGGTCCAAACCCAGAATCCGCCAAAGTTCAGACAGGAGAAAATAAGATAATGAGATAATAATATAATGAGATGAGGTGGTAGATACCACAGGTCTTTCTATTGTTTTGGTTTTTTTTTGCAACTTTTCAGTATCGGCCAAATTTGTTTTGTCTCACAGTTCTCCCTAAAACATTTGCATGTCCTTAATAAACATTCAATAAGAATTAAGATGGGGCAGGCATTACCTTTACCTCACTTACCACCACCTTCTCCTTTTGTAGATTTTTGTATTCCTCCACCATTAGAATGACTGAGAGGTTCAGCAGGCTCTGATTAGTGTCATACGCTTGGGTCTCCTGTTCTTTTCATTGCAGATCCAAAACAGCGTTTTATTAAAGGACAATCATAAAGCATAAGATTTTTCCTGAATGTACTCGCCGCCTTCTATTTGCATTAAGCTCACTTTGAAGCGCCACTACCCCTCCATCACCAAGCAAAACGGAGCTAGATAAATATTCCTTGCCTTCGTCAGCGTGAGACGCCTTGATCTTTCCCTAAAGGACAAAGAGCGAAGTAAACATCATGAAAAATTGAACGGTGGGATCTCAACTGACTTGCTAATGTAGCAGCTGCTGAGAGAATGAATGTTGCATGGGTCTCCAAGGGCCTCGTCCCATTGTGCCGCCGCAATCTGCCCGTGTTCTGCATGATTGACAATAAGCGAGCCTCTGTGTTTTTACAACGAGGGGAAAAAAGTGAAGGGATTCGAGTCAAACAGGTGGTTCGCCCCACTGAACCGAGCTCAGCGCTTTGCCGCAACAAAGTCTCGATTGACCCGTTTGGTTCAAAGCATCTTCGATCTGGAGTATAATTCCCACGTTTCAGAGTTACTCACTGACCTCATCGTTATCAGTCATTTCTAAGTTGAGGAACAATGTAATCAATGTTATCTTGATTTTATTTTAGAGCCAAACTTATTGGATGGCGATGGTTCTGGTTCCTCCATCCATCAGCAGCCCAGCCAGGCTTTGGACTGATGCATTTTCCTTTTATCATGTGTAACGGGGGGTTGGGGGGAACGAGGACCAGAGACAAATTCCACCCCACAGAACAGGCTTTATTGCTGACACACATTTACATGAAGCCATACTGGGTTATAAACCTGCTTTGTCTACAGTCATACCAGCTCATGGTCAGTCTCTCTCCATATGGCATGTGATGTTTCTGGTTTTAAAAGGATGCGCAGTTCATTAGACGAAGCCTCGTCAGGTGTAATAATTAACAGTAATCAAAGCCATGGCACAGCAATCCTGCCACAATGCCTCATGAGCAGATTCTGGGTTTCTGTTTCCAGACGTGGGGGAGGGTTCAAATCATTGTGATGAGCCACGCTCTCAGCGTCTTCAGCGCCGAGGCAAAACGTCTGTAAACTCCACTTTGCTTTCTGTCAAAGCCCAAAAACGTAAAACAGGGCCCGGGCATCTCTTTCCTTCCTGGAAAGTCCACAGGTGAAGTTTTCAGACTGCATGCCTTATTCCTCACGGGTTTCAGCTTCAAACTGTACCGGGGGTCTTCCAAGCCAACCCGGGACACTTGGAATCTTCGCTTGCCCTTCCCACTGAAAGACGAGAGAGAGGGCCGTGTATCTCCACTGGAGAACATGCCTGCAAGCCCGCGTGCATGTGTCCCTATTCCTCACAGATTTTGTCACCAAACTGTAACGGGGTAAAAGTAACAAAGAATGGAGACAGGATTTCAGCTTTATTGCAGACATTAACACATTTACATTAAGCCGTACTGGGCTTGTACAGCATGCGCTCTATAAATTTGCAATGTGCACCGTCTTTCCTGCTTATGGTCTCTTTTCCAGCGGAATGTGATGTTCCTGCTTTTAAAAGGAAACAAGCGGAGTCGCGTCAGGTGCAATAATTAACCGTAATAAAAGTCCATCAGTGTCGGCTCCACCGTATCCCCCACATGACGGCATCCTGCCACAGAAGGATCTTTTGTGGGTCTCGACAGTAACCAGAAAACCGCGGCATAGAAAGGACTCAAGACCCCCCCCCCCCCAAAGAAATCAAACCTGGGATTTGGTATGTTCTCCCAGTCACTAAAACATCAGATCTGACTCTCATTTGGAAAAACTTGTATTTTTGTTGCGGCAGAACGTGAACAGTGTGAGAGATATTTTGGGAGTGATTTTTAACAGTCACGCAAATCCAAACTTGAATGAACTTCCTCAGATGCCTTTAAAAAAAGAGAGAGAGAAGAAAGCGAGGTTGTACGAGGTCCTTAGTCCTCCACTCGTCCTCTTTCTTCCCGGCCAACTTACTCATCGCTGCTTCCTGTTTTATGTCTGAGTGTGTGGTTTTCAAGGTTACAGCACAGTGTAGTATTTATACTCTCTCCATCCATGTCCTCTTATTTCACTCTCCCACACACATCCACATACACACACATACATACACACACACTCACAACCCACACAGCTGTGGATTATTTAGAATACATGCTGAGATCAAATAGCCTGAAGTCTTCAGAAAGCCCCAAGTACCCGAGATCAGACACGAATACAAACATATCACTGTGTGTGTGTGTGTGCGAGTGCGTTTGTGTGTGTGTGTGTGTGTGTGTGTGTGTGCGTGCACGCGCTCGTTCGTGTGTGACATTAAGCTCCAGAGTCTGTACAAACCAGTAGTACAGAAATTGAAAGCGACTGCGGTACTGATAACCCATCAGATGAGTATGGTGGAGCTCAGGCACCAACAGAACTCACATGATGGAGTTAAATCTCCAGACTGTGGCGCTCCATCGGTCGCTGATGGACTTCTGACTATAATGCAGCTAGCGGAATACCCTGTTGCATCAAGGTGGAGAACGTAAAAGTTGAAAGTTTTTAATTGAGTGATGGCATTGGAGGTTATAGATTTCAAATGAATGTGATATTATAGAGTGAGGTTTGGGGCAATTAAAATCTGAAATGAATATGTGGAATGAATATAGTGTAAGTTGGGACTACGGTGTCCATGCGCTTGCTTTCTTACGGGAATTTTCCAGTAGATTTTCCAAGGACACAATAAGGAATAACAGAACCAAGTTTCAGCTTTGAAGAATCCAATTCGTCTGAGGTGATGCATTCGATGGCGATAGCGAACGATTGATTGAACGTAGGAAAGCAATTACACACTAGTTTTTACAAGGACATTGTAGGGAATCACATTGCAAAGTTTTAGCTTTGTAGGTACTCAGGAAGACCCCGGTGTGACACTGGAGGGGTCTTGAGTTTGATGACAATATCAAACAAATCATTCAAAGTAGGAAGGTATCAGGTGTAAGGTTTTAGCAATGAAAGTCAGTGATAAATACTGTTTGTTGTTTAATGAGTTTTTTGTCGTTTATTTTTCATCTACGTCTCTATAATGTTTTTAGAGATGAAGAGGTTGAATATTTTTACTGCAACTCTATGTGCAGTATCTGTTCATCAGTTAGTGAACCTGAGCATTTTAAACCTTTGAACCTGAGTGTCCACAGACTTTTGCCCAAAGTGCACCTTATTTTATTTCTTTGCATTTAGGTGAATTTATCTGAAAGTTCCCTCTGCGTGGTAACCGTATTGACGAATGAATGTTTACCTCCAACCAGCCCCAGCTGCTTAACCAGCCACTTTACAGGATCAATTGCAGGGAGGAAATCGATGGGACCTTGATTCCGTGTGCAGTGACTCCCCACGGGGGGTAAATTAGCTATTTTTCCCCTTCTGAAACCTGTGCGGGGAAATCAGATTTCCGACTGAGAACCTCACTCACCTGCAGCTGAATTTTTTGCTTTTGGGTGGTTAGCCCTCTGGAGGGCTGTGTGTGTATAAGACATGATGAAATGTGTTTACGTATATTAACACGTCCGAGGTAAAACGGTGAGGGATGCGCAGCTGCCCGACATGTTTGTCTTCCTCTCCAAACAGCCTAATGGGCTGGACATGTCTCCTTCAGAGGAGCAGAAGCTCCCACTTTTGTCACCTTGATTTCATGGGGGCTTTGATCAGCAGATGGCAGGTATGGTGCCGGCGTCTGGGCGCAGAACTAGGCCATTCCTGCATTACGCCGCAGCGTCCCAGTTCCATCTGTATCTCTTAAGGGAACGACACACTCATTTAAAAGACAGACAGCTGTGGAGCGGCAGTGGAGTTACGTAACCTGGTCATGTATATATGAAACAACACTATATAATCCGAAATTACTTTAGATTTTCATCTCATGCGGTTTCTTCTTATAAAGCAAAGGCATCTGTTGGTGTGACATGATCAGCAAGCCGATTCTGGATAAGCAGTAAACCAGTTTTTCCTGTTGTTTGTAAAGTGTGTGTTGTAATTTGGCCCATAGATGGCAGTATGTGATTGTTAGAAAAAACAGAAATCTGTTACTCAGTGATCAATGTTCACTTTTAAAAAAACAGACTAGATCATGTCAGGAAGTGCAGATTATTAACAATTTTGCTTTCAATAAACGCATTTATGAATCGCACCATGTTATTTATTTATTATAGTGTGTAACGTTATATTAAAGCAATAAGACACTCGAGGTTGGGTATTATTGTGAATAACTCACAGAAAAAAAGGTGTAACCGTACACTGCTTTATGTCGGGCCTCATAAGAACGTTTTTCCATGATTTTTCACAATAATGCAATCAACTCTCATATCTTATTGCTTTTTTGTTAAATGGGTAGTTGCAGTTCTTAAATCTGATTGGCTGAGCCATTAGTACAGCTGTGACATCACTGACAGTAACACACACCTCTGAGTGCTTCACATTCATATTAATGCGTGATATACAATACATTATTTTCCTAATGTTTTTATAAGCTGCATTTTATCAATTGGCAACTAGATGGCAGTCTTTGATCGTTTAAAAAACTGTTGCTCTGCGATCAGTGTTCACTTTAAAAAGCTGACTTGATTATGTTGTGGAAGAGCAGATTATTAAGGATTTTGCTTTCAATAAATGCACTTATAAATCAAAACTTGTTAATGCCCCTGTGGCATAAAATACAGATAAATGATAACATATTCAGTGAGCACTACACCTGTTGACTGCCTTCTGTAATTTGGCCTCTAGATGACAGTTTTTAATCTTTTAATTTAAATTTTGTAGAAACCGGAAACCTGTTACTCAGCCATCAGAGTTTACTTTAAAAACTGATTATTAACGATTTTGCTTTCAACAAACACATATGAATCAAACCTTGTTTTTTTTTTTTTATCATACTGTGTTTGTAAGCATTTTATAAACTTAATAAAACACTTGAGGTTGTGTATTATTGTGACTAAATCACAAGAGGTGAAACTGTACTTGTGTCTAAGAACACTTCTTCCCTGTCATTTATTCACAATAATGCTATGACCTCTCATACCTTATTGCTTTATTAAACCCCGAACCTTCTGTAGTGAGATAAGAACGCTAACCACTGCTTTACTGTTCAAATCGAGGTGAATATCCGAATGCTCTACAAGCTAATTAATTTAAATAAAAGTAGGATATTTAATTTATTTTCTAAATAAGCCGGAGCCTAACTCGGGGCCTGCTGGGTAATAGGTACGAAATCAGTTTGGACAGGTAAACAGTCTATTGCTGGGCAGATTACACAGACAAACAAGTTCAGACCCGGAGGCTGTGATCTCTGCTGTTGATCTGATTTACGTGTCTGAGACTGTGGAAGGAACCCAGACGTCCTGGAGGAAACCTGAGAAGAACCTGACTGATGATAAAACCTGCTATCGTCCTGCTAGTAGGAAAAGTGTAATTAAAATCAACCCGGGCGGGGGCAGTTTTCTTTTCCACCCCTTTGATTCTCAGCTGCGGGTTTGGCTTTGGCTGCGATGGTGCAGTTGAGCTGGTTCTCCCACCTGCTTCGTACGGCCCCACCTTCATCCTCTCCTCTCCATTTATACTTATTTACTGAAGTTCTGCTGGATGGCTCATGCAGAATACCTGGATGCCAAGAAGTGTCTCCTGGTACACAAACAAGCCATGCAACTAATGCTTCGCCGTGCCAGCAGCTGCTCACTATTTAAACTGTCTCGCTCGCTCCTGCTTTCAGTGAATTCACACATGGGACGGTGTGAAGTTCTCCAACATGCACATGATGCACAGAGGACGCGCAGCAGGTCGGATAAACAGAGGAGACTTTTAAACTGTTTTCTCTCCTTATGCCGAGTTGTCTGTAGCATTTACTCCTGAGGAACTAAATTATTTATTAACAGGGTTTCAGTTACTGCTTCATAACAGTTCCTGGATCTCAGTTTCCTGGAGTTGGCCTACAGAGGGGTTTTATATTAATGCAGCATTCATGACAAACACAGGCGACCGAGTGGTGCAGTGAATAGCGCGTCGAGGTTCGAATCCCATACTGGGTGGAGTTTCCATATTCTTCTCATGTCCCCGTAGGTTTCTTACTGGGGTCTTTAGCATCCTCCCAAAATAAAAAAACATGGCTTTTAAGTTAAGTTGGCTGCTTTAAATTGCCCCGTGTGAGTGAGTGTGTGCCCAGCAATGGATTGATGCTCTGTCCTGAGTGTATCTGCCCTGCACTCGGTACGTTCATATCTGGATGCCCCCAAGGAAACCCAGACAGACATGGCATTATCCAGCACCTTATAAATAAACAGGGACTCAATATAATGAAAAGACCCCTTTTCCAAATGTTTGGCACAGGGAGAACATGGAAACTGCACAACTCAGAGGCGTTTGTGCCACCCCAGTTACAAATCAATGTTATGCAAAATAAAATTCCCATGTCACATTTGCAGACATAGAGTATTAGTTTCACAAGTAAAGATGTGCACTATAAGGGCATAAACTATGTGTATATTATTGCATTTGCCTTCATAATTATAAATACTAGTGTTAAGGGTTTGAACGAACTTTGTTGTTCAGATGCTGAAGTCAGCTCAGAAGGTTTGAGAAGGAAGCTGTTAAGCTGTTAGAGTGTTCCATTAGTTTTTGTGGGGCCTGTTTATTTATAAATGCATTGGTGAGGTCAGACACTGATGTTGGACCAACGGGACCAGCTAATGATCTTCTAGTTCCTCTAAAAGGTCTTCTATAAGGTTGATATCGCGTCTCTGTGTGGATCAGTCAAGTTCTTCTAGACAAATCGTATCCAATCGGCCCTTTCTGGCCCTTGCTTTGTGCACTGGTATAGAGTGATGCTACAACATAACCAAAACAGTCCTTCCCCAAACTGTTTCCACAACTGTGAAGACTAAATGAATCACCCAAATTAATAAGTGTTCCGATACAACACTCGGTTCCTTCACTCCTTTAGAGAACCTCGGAGGAAACAAAAGAAATGCAATGGAAATCTCAGTTCCTTGAACTCCCCACACTCCGTTTGTGTCTCTGCTGCTGTGATTTACTGGATATATTATATAGACATTCTTTTGGTTGACCTAACTCCACCAGCTTGTCTTCTGAAGTTATGACCTGTCAGGCATTGGAGATTGATGCGCCTTTATCGCAATCTATTTCGCTTCTATACCATTCTATTTGTCAGCACACTTTTTAACTTCTCGCGAAACACAATAACAAATACAAGTTGTGTGCAATCCATAAAGTCCCCCACGCTGTGTGTATAAGTTTAGACAGGCCCTCACACCCTCCCACACACTCCCACAACCACACACACAGTCTGTTTTAAAGCTTCGAGTTCGGCGCAACGCAGCGCCTCAGCAGTTCAGACGTGCGAAGGTTTCAACTCCGTTCGATTTACTTCGATTACAGCGTCAGTCCTGTGAAGTTAAACCTTCACACTCATGTTCTGTTACCCTGATTGGGATTGAACATCGGTACTGGAGCCTATACCTGTCTTTCATTGTAGTTTAAATTACATTTGAGGGGTGACAGTTCATGTTCAGCTGGTTTTTACAAAAAGTGACTATATAGCTTACCCTTCTTGTTAATTATTTTGTGAAAGCATAAAGAACATACCAAACTCCACATAAACCATAACCAGCTATGCTTTAACCCCTTGATCTGCAGTGCTGGGACAGTACTGTATCTGATTGCGTTTTCCACATTAATAAAACATGACTGGATTCTTACATCCAGCTCTGGATTGCTTTAATCTCTCATCTTATCGTATGCAGCTGGACGATCAGTGGGAGAAACGCTGTCTGTCTCGTGCTAATGTGCTGCACACATCTGGTCCGAGCTCATTTTCAGCTGACTGTAGAATTCTGTGATTAAAGGTCCCTCCGTTTTTTTCCTGCCCCAACTTTTCTTCCATCTCGCCTGTTTTGCTTTAATATTTGTGATTGTCGCAGTGTTTATTCATCATTTTGTGCCTCTGTGCACCTTATTATCCACATATCTCTTAAGGCACATGTTGCTTAGCAACCACTTTTGTTATAAGGGCTTTCACAGTAGGATATACTGCACTGTCTTACTTCTTGTAGGAAAAGTCTCTTCAGATGGCTGCACAAGAAAGTAGGAATAGTGCTGACAGCGTTTACTCTCAAACAAGGCCCTCAAGGGGTTGTGTCTGGGCTGACCCTGGGTTCAGAAACCAAATATTAGGATGGGAAATGTGTACGATATCTGATCCCACTGTGACTCAGATCGTTTTCATTTGCATGAGCTTTTTTTTGCGCGCTTCCAGATTTATTAACTGTGATGCCGATCGGCAAACTCGGACAGCCAGAAGCTGTGCAGCAAAGTCTGGCAAGACTTTTAAGAACTGTCTGCTGTTTTAAGGATGATTGAGTGTTCACGCCACCTTGAGGCTATTAAGGAGACGCACTGGCTGCCGACTTCAGCCAAGTTTCAATTTTCAGTTGGACACCGGAGTTGTTTGCCTCAGACACCTCGCAGGGGAAGAAAAGCAAACTCATCAACTCCGGGAGGTCTTTCAGGGACACAGCGAGGCAGAAGCCAAGAGAAGAATCTTACCTCGCTCCAGTTTAAACATCTAGCGGCTCCTAAATGCAGCGCCCGCACTTTTATCTGTAGGTAAAATGTTGCCCGAGAATGGAGAACTCACTTCGTTTACTTTAAATCCAACATGAATTAGTTTTAGTGAGTTGGATTCAGTTGAAGTATTTCCAATTGCACAAGTGTCACATGGTGCACATTCAATCAAAAGTTTGCTGAAAGCACATTCATAACGGTACGAGTTTCAGTCCTGTTATTTCCAATGAGGAAAAGTCTCAGGTCTAAGCGAAAAATGAAAAGAAGCCAAATTACTTTAAAGCCGCCATTAATCTGGATGGTACATGTGGGCAGATCAATCCAAATATCGATAATATTGATACCAAAGCTTGTATTGATGTTGAACAATACTCGTGTAAAAAGATCGATACTCAAGCATTTGCTGTGCAGTGCGCACGTGGATTCATCAAAATCCACTCTCTGTGTGTAACGCTGCGCTGTGTCACGCCCCCTCCTCCTGCTCATATTTTGTTGTTGCACCGTCACGTGGCTCAGCGGCCATGCAGGTGGGCTCAGTCTGGCCCGTCCAAGTCGACACGTAACAGTACGGAGAGAGACTCCACCGGAGGATTGAAATGTCTGAGAGAAAGAGAAGCGCCGTTTGGCTGTATTTTACAGCAGAGAATGAGACGACTGCAAGCTGTATAGTGTGCAACAGGGCTGCTAAATACACTGGGAACACATTAAACCTATATAAGCACATGAAAAACATGCAGCAGAAAACATACTGCAGAAACGGCGAGAAGTAGAGAGACATCCCCATTCCCTGGCCCTGACAGACCCTCGACCCAGAAACTTAAATATTATATTACGTATTAAATATCGGTATCGGATATCGCAAAATTGGCCCTGTATTTACTTGGTATCGGATCGATACCAAAATTCTATGTATTGCCCAACTTTACTGGACAGTTCAGATTCTTCTTCTTTATTCTGTGTTATACCCTTTATTATCTAGGCGTCGCCACGGCAATAGACTCCTATATCAAACTTGGCCAGGTTTTTTTTATGCCAAAGCCCTTCCTGACACAACCCTCACTCTCTACCAGGCGTGGAAAACACAGACTATGGGGACAATTTAGAGCCTCTGATTCAACATAAATCCATGCTTTTGGATTTTGGGAGATGAACATGCTAACCACTAAGCCACACTACTGGACGGTTTTATTGAATTTATTAGATTAGAAACATTTCTGACAGAGCTGCTGCACAACCGCACAGCTTGGCTCCATTTGGTAAGAATGAAGCGTCGGTGGCTGATCCAGAACTCCTCCAACACTCCTGGTGTTTAACTGACCTTAATGTATCCGTATAGCCCCACTGCACATCTCTCTCCATTGGTATCTAGTAGATACCTGCATCCAATACTCTTAAGCAGCAATTCTCAACTAAACATTAAAAAATAATAATAATTTCCAGGAGAAGCTTGCCAAAGTATTATGTTAATTTGCAAAAATGGCTGTACTTTATGTTAATTGCAAAGTTGTTTATTTGGACCCTGGGAAACTGGGAAAAAATGTGTGGAGAAGATTTTTGGGCAGAAGCCTAAACATGTTTTTCGACACTAAAGCGCCATTTATTGGCCAATCGTGTGAATTTTGTTATCTGTGAAGACACACAAGTGCTGCACCTACTCTCTGACATCTGACTTGTTGTTGTTCTCTTATTTAAATCTAAATCTAAATGTAATGTAAGTTTGGGGTCTTCAAGACTTATGGTCTTGGCACGTTTTACCCAAGAAAAATAATGAGAAGAAGAATCTTAGCAAAATCAATAGGTTTTCTAGCATTACCCCTAAATGCTCATCTGATTTTATACTCGTCTTTTAATCTGAGGGGGAAAAAAAGGGAGAGGCACACGTCGGATGCACGCAGCATTCTCCTTGCCATGGTAATCACCATTTGTTGCTGGTTACCCTTCTCTTTAAATTTGTGATTCATTCAGAGACAAAATGGCGACACTTCACTATACCCTGGAGTATTTAAAATGGCTTTCCCTTTTTGCACAGATGTGATTCAGCTCTGTAAAGACTAGAATACATACCCACTCAAATTTTAATTTGGCTAAAAGACAGGAAATTCTGAGATGGAATATCATTAATGATTCTGTTGAGTAAACATCCATCCAGGATCAGTATAGAAAGTAAAGTGTTCCAGACTCTGTTATTTACTCCTACTAGTTACGTTCCTGTGTCCGGGGTTCGACTGGATCGCTTATAGTCACTCCTTACTCTCCACTTTAGTCCATTCTTCTCATGTTTAATAAAGCAATAAGGTACGAAAGAGCGTTTTCCCATTTGTTATCCAAGGGTCATCACTGCCATGAACTCGCATATTAGACTTGGCCAAGTGTTTTACGTTCATCCTGACACAACACTCATCCTCTATCTGTCTTGGGACACACAGGACAATTTGGAGAAGGGCAGGATTATTGTGAATAAATCACGGAAAAGAGGTGTTGTTTGGCCCGACGCGACGTGGAGTACAGTTACACCTTTCCTCTGATTTATTCACAGTCATACACAACACAAACAACCTCAAATGTCTTATTGCTTTTATAAAACTCCTACAAACACTATCCATCCATCCATCTATTATCTTCTGCTTGTACTTTTACCCAGTATTCCTCTACTAGGGTCGCCCATCTGGAGAACATCTCTCAGACGCTGGGCAGATGCACACAGGACAGGGCGCCAATTCATCGCTGGGCACACACTCACTCACACATCCACATGGGGCAATTTGAGGCATTCAATTTACCTGAATTCCATGTTTTTGAACTGTGGGAGGAATCCGGATAGCCCGGAGAAAACCCACGCGGACACGGGGAACCGGGAATTCCCAGCGCTGAAAACCGACCATGCTAACCACTAAGCCACTGTGCTGCTCCTCTTACAAACACACTATAATAAAAACCCTGATCGCTGAGTAACAGGTTTCTGGTTTCTAATGATTAAATCTAGTGGCCAAACTACAGTTTATAAAAAAAAATGTTTAAAAAAAAACAATCAGATTTATGTACTAAAAATACCTGTTTTATTATTAACATTATTCATTGTGGGGGACTACCCTATGCCCATCCAGGGGCAAACGTCTTGGACACTGGGCAAATACACCCAGGACAGTGTGCCAATCCACTCATTCACGCATGCCCACACACATTATAGGGGCAATTTAAAGCATTCCGTTTACCTTGAATCCATGTTTTTGGACTGTGTAAGGAAACTGGAGTACCCAGAAGAAACTCACGTGGGCACAGGGAGAACATGGAAACTTCACAAATATCAGGATTCAAGATGTGAACATGTTAACCACTAAACAACCGTGCCACCCAAATGAACATTAATAAATCATTAATAATGCGTTGCTTTAAGTCTATTGATTTTAACTTTATACATTTACATTTGGTTATTTAGAAGACACTTTTATCCAAAGCGACTTTAAGTACTTCCTGCTTTTTTTCCCCCTTTTTTCTTTATTCCTTGTCCTAAATATTTTAATACAAGTTAGTGGCGTGACCAGTTGCAGATGCCCCTCTCTCTTCTCTTATGGAGAGAGAAACAGTATTTTGATTGTCCTGTGTGTTCTAGATGTACAGTGGCATTGACAAGGCATATGTTTAAATACCAATACCAGCATGGTTGGGATCAGAACACAGGGCTGATACAGCCCCCCTGGAGCAATGAGGGTGTCGTGCTCAAGGACCCACATTGGTAACATGGGATTTGAACCCACAACCTTCTGATTGATAGTCCAACGCCCCAACCATTAAGCTTCTCCCTTTAGTTAGTTAGTGTACACTAAAGTGTTCTGAAGTGTTTGTTTTTCGGGGTTTTGAAAAATACCCCGAAAAAAACCTTTTTGCAAGTTTACTTTTCAGACTCATGCATTCAGGAAATCAGATGAAAGTCACTCAGTGTTTTGGTTTAATTTCTTTCTAATTATTTGTTAAGCTCATTAAAAGCTTAATGCGTCGCTGTTTTGTGTTGGAGCCACTGAAGTGTTCAGCCACTCTGAGCTGAGAGCTTTTTTTCGGAGCTTTGTAAAAGGACCGTTTCATTTATTTGCCTTCGGAGTGGAGATTTTTTTCCTCTTCCTTTACAAATGAGCCTCGATGGCTTTCATTCAGCTGATATACAGCACATAAGGAAACGAAACCTTCTTTAAAAAGGCCCCGTTTTGCAGGCGGCCGATGCTCATTCCACGAGTCAGAGCTGATTCTCTGCATTGCGGTGACGAACCCGGGAGATGAGAAACATTTTTCCGGATCTTTTAAACCCTGTTTTTCTTTAATGGCATTGCAGGTAGAGCAGACAATTTGTAGTCTGGCAGGATAAATCAAAAGCAAAACATCCGGCGGCGGTGAAATGTGCTTGCTTTTTGTTTTCCTTTAGCACTTTCTTCCCTTTGTCTCTCATTTCTTTTCATCAAAAAAACCGGTCGCATCAGCATGGGGTACTCTCGCTGCATTCGCGATCGCTTTATTTATCACCGAGGAACCAGGCCGACTCCGGCACGTGCGCCTTTCTGCTGTTGTTTCAGAAAAATATTCCGATGGGACGCATGCAAAGAAGCGAGTTTGGTAGGTTTCCCAACTGCTTAACGTCTCGACTGGAAAATGCATTCAGCTCAGGGGAAGGTTGGGGGGAGGAGTGGGTTGGGGGCATCATGTTCGACAGGGGAGGTCGCATCATGTTTGGAGAGCGGGATGGAAATTTGTGGTGAGTTGAAATACCCAGAGTGTCTGTAAAGTTTAGAGTTGAACACACATGACCATAAGTATGTGGACGTTTATCCATCACATCTACGAGCTCCATGCAGAACCAGTAAGCCAGTGACGTCACATAGGATTACCTCTAAATGAGCCACCCTCTTCCCCCATCCACTGGAAAAACTGTGAACATGATGATTGAGAGATTCGTAATTTGAGGTCCTAATGTCTGGATCTTGAACCACAGAGTCCTAGAATGGAACTGTCTCCTCACCCATTCATCAAAGGGATGGAGCAAGAGGACCTCATTTAGTTAATGGAGTGTGTGGTCAGATGGTCACACACACACACACACACACACACACACACACACACACACACACACACACACACACACACACACACACACACACACGCACACACACACACACACACACACACACCTTAAGGACAAAAATAACAGGACATACCAGTTTCTCATTGTAGGCATATAGTTCAGTTTCCTTGCTCAAGCTCAGGTGTTCTTATGTTTGAATACTTTTCTTCAGGCTGCAAGTTTCAAAACTGCCTAGCAGAGGCACTTGACTTCTTTTGAATGTCCGTATGCATGACTAAAACTTGGTCTTCCAAAGCTGATCTAAAATCTGTATGTAGCAGGAGATGACACCTCCCCTTCAGCTTCTTTCATGTACACACCAAACAGCGTCTCTGCAGAGGCCACATTAGAATTCAGCTCGCAATTTTTGTCGACACATCCATCACTTCGGGCACGTTTAACATTCTGAAGCTCATTTTAAATGAGGCACTTAGGGTGTTAGCTCAGTAGTTAGGGAGTTGGACTAGCAATCTGTAGGTTGTGGATTCAAATCCCAGGTCCACTAAAGTTACCAATGTATGTAACCCTGTAATGTCTATGAATGCATGGCTGGCTGAATCTTCTTTGGAGGAGTGGACTCTTCCTCACAGAGGAACTTTGGGGATTCCAAACCAGGTTTTCACATCCATCATCTCACGGTTGTTCTTTTGTATAAATTCCACAGACATGCTCCAAAATCTTGTAAAATGCCATACTAGATGCAAAGGAGCAAATTTATTAGTTTGGGATTCTAAGCAGACTTTATGTCTAATGAAGGTAAAGGATTATCCGTAGCATTGAAGGAGTCCTGGATGCAATTCCAGCTCCCTTCATCCTGTCGTGGTTCTTTTCTCTTTACTCAGCATATTCCACACAGCTCCTCTTTCATTAGCTCTTGTTCTCTTGCGGATGAACTGCAGGGAAAATCCAGCTTAGTTTTCCATGTGAGCCTCAACCTCCTCTGCGCTGGCTGAGGTCCATCTGTGATCCTCATGGAGAACCGATCTGCATCTGTTTCAGCTTCTTCTCCATTGTGTTCAGAACAGCTTTTACCCTTCTGTGCTCAACTTCTCTTTCAGACAAAAGATTTAAAACAGGTTTATAGAGTGTACAGAGAAAAGTCTTGAGACGCTTGCACAGTACACAGTTTCATGGTGCTGATGTGGCTCCATATGACCTGACTGTATTTATTACAGGCTAAGCCCCCGTTAGCTAGACACAAATAACATTCAAATGGAACACAAAACTCAGTGGCTGCATATAATAATCAAGAGGGTATTTGAACACTTGGTTTAGAACTTCAGAAGCTTTGGAAAACTGAACATTCTTAATGTCCTAATACAGCACATAAATTCCTAACTTGTGATTATCGATAGTTAGAATTTTTTCCCCTCCACAATCAATAAATATGGCTTAAAAGACTTAATTTAGCCCCGCCCCACTGGCTTTAAACTTTCTATATGCGTCATACGTTACGTAGATGGTGGCGAACAAACCAAGAATTTAAAGCACATGACTTGAATGTACAAAAAGGGGTGCAGTTTTGGGCTGCAGTAATTCAGTGTACAGTGGCGTCCCCCTGCACAAATGACCCAAAGATCACAAATTATCAAAAAATGGGACAAAATGTATCAACTTTAACCGAAGTGTCTGCTCACTGCGTTATTTGTAGCGCTCACTTCGCACCAAATGACTCGCACAACTAAGTGATATGGAAAGCGGGACGCAATGACTGGGATAGGAATGAGCTTTATAACAGACAGTATTATCTGGCAGATGGAACTCGACAAAAGTCCAGCTCTTGTCCCATGGCTTTCTCTCTTCTTGGGGCATAAAAAGGCCGCTGGGCTGCCAAAACCGCAAGCTTTCCAACAATATGGACATGTAAAAAAGTTAACGAGAGGTGTTTAAGAGCGCGCTTCCCACCAGTCAGTATTCCCAGTTCTAATGACTGGCTCAAGTTGGGCTTTGCTTCCCTCTGGTGGTCTCCTTCTGCCTCTGGCTCGAATCTTAACTGCTGAATGTGGTTATTAAAGACAGCACCCCCCACAGTCACTGAAAATTCACCCTCTTTCTCTGTTTGAAATATATCTTCTGAATCTAACAAACCAGCACTGTAATATTCACAGTCCGACTCGGTCACCCCCATCGTTTTATAGCGCCGTTATTCACTGTATTTCACCAATGATGTCTTGCGCTAACTTCCTGGAATTTCCATTGCGACCCTGGGCTTTTCCCTCAATTTACTTGAATTTTTATTGTAAACTAATTATGTTTTTAAAATTTTATATTCATGTTTCCATTTCATTTATTCATTCATTCATTATCTTCCGCTTATTCCTTTATGAGGGTCGCGGGAGGGGGGGCGTCTCGGGCGCTGGGCAGATACACCCAGGACAGGGTGCCAATCCATCGCTGGGTACACACTCACTTTGGAGCATTCAATTTACCTTCATGTTTTTGGAATGTGGGAGGAAACCGGAGAACCCGGAGGAAACCCACGCAGAC
>JAOUQT010131590.1:0-18969 GCA_025769995.1 Xyliphius kryptos | reverse complement strand
CAATTGGGGTTAGGTGCCTTGCTCAAGGGCACTTCAGCCATAGTACCTGGTGGGACTGGGAATCGAACCGGCAACCTTTAGGTTACAATGCTGGTTCCCTAACCGCAAGCCTACAACTGCCCCAAGGCACAGGGTTTCTCTTATCATTGCGATGCTTAAATCTGATATCCGCCTGCATCATCAACATATCTGTTTGGATGAAGGCCTGTCATCTTAAATTAATTTTGGCGAAAACAGAAATCCTCATGACCTGACCTTCCAAATTGACGGCTGCAACCGACTCGGTCCGTAACCATGATTTCACAATTGACACTCATCTTAAACCATGTGATTAAGTCACTAAAACCGTTCATTCCTGCTGATTCATTCTGTATAACATCGGAAACATCAGGTCATTAGTAACCGAACATTCTACGTAGCTGCTGGTCCAAGCCCTCATCCTATCCCATCTCAACTATTGTTTTGCTTGCCGGTGTCCCAGCTTCCACAATCAGGCCTCTACAGCTAATTCAAAACTTTACAGCCCAACTGGTGTTCAAGGATTCAAGGATTTAAGAAAACTATTATCAATTTCATCTCATGTGGTACATGGGACAGAGACAAAATTGTGGCTCATGGACCAAGTTTTACCCTATTTTGTTAAATTAAAACTTAGATTTAAAAATGTAGAAATGAGATATAAATATAGTGTAGAATGTAGAATTATATAGATTATATAGGTATACAACTGTAATATATAAACATGGCTGTACAGGAATATGAAATATAGGTTTAGCAGCATACATTTAGCAGCATGTGGAAAATAGCAGAGACAGTGGTTGTAAACAGTAGAAGTCTATATAAACTTTAAACTTTTGTAGCATTGGAATGAGGTATTAGGTGATGAATGATACAGTGTCCAGTCCTCAAACAGTGTACGTAGACCTTAATGTGTTCATGAAAAGTGTGTTTTTGTTAGGTGGAGTTCATGAGTTTCACAGCTTCTGGAATGAAGCTGTTCCTCAGTCTGCTAGTTCTGCACTTAATGCTCTGCAGTCTCCTGCCTGAGGGGAGTGGAACAAAAAGTGAGGGCTGGGTGAGTGGGGTCCTTCATGATGCAGTAGGTCCTTTTCCTATATAAGCTATATACAAGATGATCAGGTTTGAGGATACTACATTGTAGCTGGTTTATCCTCAACTACTGAGCTGTGTTGTTCTCTTATTTGGTTATAAGCATCTGCTAAATGACCAAACATAAATGTGTATCCAGGTGTGTTTCATTGCACATATATAGATGGGTTAGATGCGGTGGACAAACTCCTCTGTGTGAAAGCACAGTATGCAAATAGATTACATTATCAGTAATAGTGTTTTAAAAGCCAATGTGAGCAGGAATATGTCTTTAAGAGGTGAGTGTCACTAGTCCGGGCCACGTCAGTTTGTCCCTAGCAAGTAGAGAGCTGCCTGCAGTACTGTCTTGCCCCAGCAGGTGGTAGTGCTGAGCACAATTTGAACAGCGAATCAATGACTCGTGGCTATTCGAAGTTATTTCCTTTTAGGTGCAGCGACTGCAGGTCGGCCCTGACATCAAGTGGATCAAAAACGTGGTTGAAGTTCAGCGTTTTTGTTGCCGAAAATTCCTCCGCTGACCTCGGCATGGCTTGCCGTGGCTCGAACACAGTTTGAAAGCTGATTTCGAGCCAAAGTCCAGAGGTGAGGTGAGTTTGTTGAGGACGGCGCTGTCAAACTCGTGCACATTTTTTTCGGGCTTGACGGTGCGCGTGCGCTGGTCTCTCTATGTGCTTGAACTCGCAACGACTTCACTTTTGCAGAAACGCTGGCGATTAAAACGTGTTTTGAACTCTTGACAGCAACATGTCGGTCGAAGTTGGGAGTGGACGTCGGTTCGACGAGAACAACCGAAACACGGAGACCGAGCGACCTCCCAACTCCGTGAGCGCCGCTCAGGACGACGTGCAGCCAGCCCAGACGCTCCCCAAAGTCCCTAAAGTCGAATTAAAGCCACTCGGACAGGGGACTATGGACGCCGAGACGGACGAGCCACCTCAATCCCACTCAAACCTGACAGAAAACGACCAAAACGCAGCGAGCAACAAGCCTGAGAATGAAAAGCTGAAAGTGACCGAGGCTCCACCACCGAAAGTGAACCCGTGGACGAAAAACAACTCCACAAACAACCCACAAGAAACGGGTAGGTTCGGCTTTTTAACGCGCTTTTCACCTTCCCTTCTGCAAGTTTGGACATTAAAGCCCGTGCTCTGCACCCTGTCACGCAGCGAAAGCCCTTTAACTTTGACGGTCACACTCTGACAGCTTTCTCACTAGCAAACCTCTCACAATAACAAGCTATTATTATTAGCAATTGCCTAGGAACGCATTTAGCTGGGCCGTATCCCCAACGGCACGCCGCTTCTCGAATATGCTCACTACATAGGGCGTGACGTCAGTATGCGTACGCACTATGTTGTCCCCTTCGTCTGCAGATAAAACGCCAATTGGGATTGTGCCAGCGAAGTTGCTAAATCGTCGCTAATCGGAGAGATTAAGTTTACTGCAGTATGGTTTCGTGTCTTTTTAAGTTGAGTGTCCTATAAAAACTTACAGTAGGCATCTGTTTCGTGGTGTAGTTTGTTGTCGGGTCCACTTTGTAATTTGGGTTTTTGTCGAATATATAGTTTTGTAGTTCCAACCATATTTATACTATATATTGCTGTTATAAGTGTCTAGTTTAGATTGACCATTATATTATTATCATATATCCTAATATTTCATTCTTTAAAATATTACTTTAGGGTGAAATTGGGTCCATGAGCCACAATTTAGATTTTCATTAATGTACCACATGAGAGGCAAATGACAATCTCCTTGAATCATAGAAGTGTAAAAAATAGATTACAGTCAAAGGTTTGTAGGATACAGGGCAAGTTATATGACTGTATTGTTTAACAAAATATTTTTTGAGTCGAATCATCAAAGTTTGCAAACATATGGTTCCCACTTTTACGAAACATTTGCTTTGTTTCAAAGTGGCTTTTGACACGGTTCAGTACTACAGTATACAGCTGATATGAATGTTTGCTCATGTATATGCAAAGCCAAGATTTGTGATCACAACACAATCATATTTGTACAGGAAACTTGCTTCATCTGTATGCGATCTTACCCCAAATGGGTTCTTTATTGTTGGACTGAGTACGCATCTCTGTTCTTGTTTTTGTCTGCGATCTTTAACATCATATTTGGCTTTGTAATGACATTGTGTAGAATAGACATCCGCTACAAGACAAACAATTAGATCGGAGTTTGCATTAAGGGACATAAATGATCAGGAACTAAGGACACACCGTTGTATAGAGGAATGAATGTTTAGGAAAACTGATTTAGTTGTGTTGAGACAGACTGCTGATGAGGGCAGATTTAGAGGCTTGCACCCATCCCGTCCCCTCCCCCTGCCCAGGACTGTCTGATCAAATTGCCCCGGTTGGAACACGTGGATTGCTGACAACTGCAACTCTGGAGTTTAAATCCAACTCAGTGACCACCGGTGGAATATAAACCATAGTGTACGCAGGGGGTTCATAGTATTTACTTGAACAGTTTAGTTTGTATTTAATTCATTTTGATTTGAAAGTATGTTAGATCAGTGTTTTTTTAATTACATATATTTTATTTCAGTGTCTTACAAAATTAAAAACTTGTGGCAATGTGTACTTAGAAACAAATACTAGTATTTTCTTTTTAAGTACACATTTAAAACAAATACAAAATTAAAAACTCAAACTTCCCCTTAAACATTTCGGGCGTCCAAGCTCACGTTTGTGCCTAAAATAAACCAGAGGGTGCTGAAAAATCAGACACTTGCACCCTTGTGTACAAGAATTTTATCAAAGGCCAACTCTTGTCATCTTTATACAATATTGATTTGTTTAGAAACGCATTTAAACAACAACTTCTCATTAGTTGTTTTTCTGTAGTCATGCTATTTATATTCATAACACAACAGTTTGCTTTTTTGTATACACTCACAGCCACTTGTTACTACATCCATTGTCCATGGTTGTGCATTTTGTAATTATTACTATTTATTTATTTTTGGCATTCTTCATTTTCTTTTACCTTGTTTTCTAATGACCATTTGTTTAGTGGACGATTCTAAAACATTTATGAAATCATTGTGATGTGCTTGTTCACTTTTAAACTATATAAAAAGGGAAAATATCTAGCCAAGTGTCCTGCGAGCACTGATTAAGGATTAGAGGATGATGAACACAAACTGTGGTGCAACAAATAATCCACTGTCTATAATTTTAACTTAACATTGTGAAGCAATAAGATAAAGGTGTGTAATAAACTGCACAATAAAAGGAAGCAGTGTTCAAAAACTATTTGTGATCCCCTAGATACTGATCTCGAGTCATTTGTGTTAATCAGGGTTGGAAGGGTGCCGAGCCTATCCCAGCACTCGTAGGGTAAAGGCAGGGAAAAATGAATGGGTTGCCAGCTGTTGTGTACTGTGGATAAAACTCCTGCATATATGAGGTGAACATGCAGACTCTACACTAAACTGACCATGTCTCCTTTACCTAAGAATTAAACTCAGGACCCTGCTGTGAGATAAGAGCACCACACCCCCCTCCCCTCACCCCCAAAAAATGATGCAATGGTTATTTAATCCAAAGCAACTTACAGGTATCTCAAGTTGGTTGGGGTCAGAACACAGGGTTGATGCAGCACTCTGGACCAATGAAGCTTAAGGGTCTTGCTCAAGGACACACATTGGTAATTTCAGTGGACCTGGTATTTGAACCTTCAGATTGATAGTCCAATGCCCTAACCACTGAGCTACCCCCCCCCCCCCCTCAAGGTATCCCAATGTTGGCACATGAAGGTTACAAGTGACAGTGACATATTTCCAAAAATATGTGACTGATAGATGCAGAAATGACCTGGTGCAGAAATTTGTAACATAGAAGGAATTGTTTCCATGAAATGCATGTGAAGCGTTGACAGTTAGAAAATAAAGAAAAAAAGGGGTGGAGCTCCATTTTGCAAATCCAATGGTTTGGTGACTTTTTTTATATTTGTAAATTATAAATTAGTTACAAAAACTCCTTTAAATGAAGTGATCATCTTCCATATGGCACATAAACAATTCTAAACAAGGATATGAGACAAACACAACACGATATATGATTTGTAACAACACTTATTTTAACAAGTACCATTTAGTGTGTGATTTAGTATGAGACCTGCGATGTGTCTTTTGGTTTTAATGGATACATGAGCTTTAAACTGATGTAGATGAAAAATTAATGCAGCCAACAGCGGTAATCTTTAAGCCTAGTATAGCAATGCAAAAAAAACCCCACAGATTATCTTGTTACAATTGCACTGGTTAGAAGTAAACAATCTGTTTTGGCAGTTGATGTGGTAGAATAAAAAAAGGTTTACTGTAAGTAAAGTATAAACTACGGAGAACTATTTAGACCCCTGTGACTTTAGGTAAATTATATATTTATCTTGAGTTATTTGTATAGATCTTGTTTGGTTTAACGATCTCAAAAGGATTAGTATGTAACAGGTTGTTGAGTTGTCCATTTTTAACTTTCTACTTTCTATCTTATTTTGTGTAAATTGTAAATATACAATGACACATCATATTAAACCAGTTTTAGTCCAGGGCTCTATGGTTTGGTAAAAATGCTATATAGTCATTATTGTACGCAGTCATAGGCATGAATTATTGAACAAGTGACATAAGTGCATTTGAATAGTTATTGGAAAATATACACTAATTAATCATTTATAACATTTAATATTAGGAATAATAAAAAAAGTATAATAAAATGGCAGAAAACACAAAATTGTGTTTTTTTTTTTGGTTTTTTTTTTTTTAAACCACACTAATCGCTTTCTAAATTACATAAAAGTTCACCAACCAGTTGCTTAGTTATACACTACATAGGCTTCTGTCTAAAAATAACTAAATAATTTACTGCATTTAAACATGTTAATATGTCCACATGCATTCTTGTTTTCTACAGATTAATTCTAGCCTTTTGATGAATATTTATAGCCTAAAATCCATCTATTTGTAATTGAGGTTGCACCACACAATTTTTACTGAAGCTCTGTTTAGTGATGTGTTTGTCGGTTCTGATATCTTTACACTGACCACAGTCTTTCAAGTGTATTTTTTTATATAATGGAAACCTTGTAGTTATTTCCCTCTCTCTATCTACCTACCCATTACACACTCACTCTCTTTTAGAAACTGGATTGGGACTTAACATTTTAATGTAATGCTTCTTTCAAGTTTTTTTTATTTATAGTGTAATATTGATTCTCATGCCCATTGTATGCCTAAATTATGGTATTTACTGTAGGACCATGTAGGATTGTTACTATACGATAATAGTAGTTGTGAGTATAATTTTTTATATATATTTTTAAGTATATATCTGACTAATGGTGTGTGTAGGTCTTAAAAAAAATAAAAAATTCAGCCCCTGTGCGCTGACCCCAGCTATTAGGTTGGGATAATTGTCTTTTTGGATAAAAGAATCTGCTAAATCATGCAATGTCATGTAAATAAGAACTACTTACCCTTCCAGTTTATGGAAATGTTACGCAATTTACATACATTTTACCAGTTTTAAGTCATAAAACTTTGACGACATTATTTTTTGTCTCAATTTTATTTTCATGAAGTTTTTTTTTGCTCCCAACCACCCTCTACCATGCAATGTTCAGACATCACGTTACGTAATCATACCTGACATGTTGGCACTGCCTACAGAACCGGTATTGGTACTTTATTAGCCAGGTAAAATATTAAAAAGTCATTCATACAGAATTAATTCTGTTCCTAACAGAGCTTTGCTGTAAGCTTTAAAAAAATGCTTCAGTTTGCATTCTGCCATTAGCACAGTTATGGGTGGAATTAACTCCGGTTGGAGGGGAGGGGGTGTTATTACCTTACCTGTGTCTGTACATTACTTTCTAAGAGGATTTTAAAAGGTGGTCTGAGGAATGTTTGTATAATAGCTTTACAAATTATACTTTGTTGGACGAATTATACTTCTACTGTCAAAAAGTAAATTTCACATAATGGGCCTCAAACACACTTTTTACTAAAAGCACTAACCACATAAAATGCACAAGACCTTTTTTAAAGTTCATTCCTTGCTGTTTTTCTTCTCTCTCCTTTCCTTACTCTGTTTTCCTTGGTCAGTAAATCTTTGTCCAGTTATGTGGCTGTGGGCATGCACGGGTCACTGCTGTGGTAAAAAGCTAAATGTGTATGAGGGCACTGCATGACTACAGGCATATTGTCAAAACCTCATTATGGCACAGTGGACACATTTTTTTCATGGTCTGTTTATAAGCATTGTAGTGTTGTGTTTATTTCCATATCATTTATTTTTTTTGTATTTAGTTGTATTTTCTTAATTATTGCAAAAAACACATTGTTGGACCAATATCAAAATAATGTACTTAAGATCAATATAAATATACATTTTTGACTTTTTGCTATTGGATATTCAGACATATTAAAAAAAAAAAACCATTATGAGCTGTTGATTTAAGTCTTAAGTTTTTTTTTTTTTGCTTTTTAAAAATTTTTTTTTAGAAAGATCATATTGCCGTAAACATTTTTGTTGCATTTTTTTTTGTTTAATGTCATAACTTCAAACAAGACATGAAGTCACATTAACAACACTATCGTCTTTGCTGACAAAGTATCAAGTAGGTGTAGCAATGCAGTGTAAAAAGTCAAGAAATCTTAATCTGACTGGTCAGCATTCTAAGACGTGCAAAAAACAGGTGTGAACAGCGACATGTCTCGGCTGTCCATTTGAAACTCCAATGTGTGTTCAGGATAAATCAGGGCTATCACATGAAGGAACGGTTTGGGGGTTGGTAGTCAAAGGGAGGGTGTGGTGTACCAGTAGGCAGTAAATGGGGACAGTCAATGTCCTCACAGGCCTGAAATTGATGTATTGTTATTGGAGTTGGATGTGGGGATTTGCATAATAGAACATTTATGTATTTATCTTTTGATTATCTGGGGTTGTATATAGAAAACCACTTCTGATTTTCCTAAAACTAACATTTTCATGCCTGTTTTAGTTTTTTTTTTGTTTCAGACTTCTTTTGGACGACACAGCAAAGTACAACACCTGTGGGAGGAATATTAAGTGTAGTATAGGTATCATTTGTAATGAGTTATCTTTAACACAAAGTATTTGATCAGTTGAGGTATTCACAGTGACACCTTGAACAGAGCTAAAAGTTATTAGTCGCAACATTTTGCACTAAAGTGCATAATGCATATGAGCATATTGGGAGCAAAATATTTGTTTACAAAGTATTATATGTATTTAAAAAAACATTGTAATGTATTTAATGCATTTTGAGCCCAAATTCTCAATTCTCACGCAATTAAACTGCCAATTTTATTATCTTTTTGATAAATAAGGCTTTTTAAAAAGATAATGCCACTTAATTACAGTTGTACCAGCTTATTCATTTTTTTTAGTTCCCTGTCTGATTAGGGTTAAAATGATACTGGAGCCTAGCTTTAGAGTACTGGCTGTGTAAACATGCAGAACAGGCTGCGACTCCATTGTAGGATCGGTATCAAACACATTCACACCTAGGGGGTAGTTTCTTCAATTGACCTGACTTGCTTGTTTTTGACTTATGAGATTGAAACCTGCACTCTCAGGAGAAACTCACTCAGGCCTCTGGAGAATACGCAAAACTGCATTGCAAAGGTTTGACACTAGGAGCTCGTCTGGGTATTGAACCCTTTGTGGGCTTACTGATCTCAAAATGAAAACTTTCACACTATACTACACAATCTCATTCCTTTAGTTAAATGTCTTGTTGATTTAAGCGTCAGTAGGTTGACAAAGCCACTTTATTTATTAAGCTCTTTATAATGACTCGTTCTCTTACAGCCTATAAAAACAGGCTGTGTTTTTAGGTGCTTGGATTTTATACACCTCTGCCGATGGGTCTATATAAAACACCTGAATTCAGTGGTGAACGAAGTGTATCCTAATTCTTTTTCCAGTGGTTTGGTTTGCTTATTAGTTATTTCCCTGGGGGGAAATGTTATAAGGTGATGGAAATATTAACTATAATTCTTTGAGTTAAATAGCAGCATATTTAGTTCCAAATCTGTATATATTATTTTTTATTAAAGTTGCCTTTTCACCCACCCAATCAGTACTGAAGCTTCCCATTCTAATGTGGATGCTGACTTAATTCAGCCTTTTAAGCCCTAGAGGTTAAAAGAGAATTTGCGGTAGTGAATTAAAATGTGATTCATCAGACCTTTCAGATATTTCATTCACCTTGTTTAGTATGTTGTCGCTTATTCTTTGAGTGTGAGAGGTGGTCTTGACGGTGCATGTACCTTGTTTACTTGTTTTATTTCTCCTATCACTTTAATCGTTGCAGATTTGAAGTTACACAATGTGTATTCTTATAACTAATAAACTGGAACATGATTTCCTAGCAATGTGTTCAGCACCCTTGTATATGTATACTATTGAAGCTTTCAGATCAGAAGGCAGAAAGGGTGCCAACTCAGTGTAGGGGGTCAACACAGTTTCTTAAATGTTGTAAATATAGTATAATACATCTTTAATTTTAGACACTTGGGTATTATAAAGGTGTACAAATAGGATCATTTTAAATAGTACTCAGTTGGCAGTATCTGTAAATTAAGAAAGGATTTGTGCATGCTTTCTAAACTAGTGTTAGCCATGCTGGCATGTAGGCCAGTGTTTAAACTTGTGTTTGGCAAAAGCTTGAAGCTATTATACCTAGCAAGAACAGTATTATTTACTTCTAGGATAAAGGATCCATAAAACTTAACTGCTTCTGGGTTGTGCACTGCATGGTCTCCTGTCTTGCAAATTATAATGGAAGCTCCGTTTTACATTACAATGTGTAATTACTTTGGCAAGGCATGTTTGTCAAAAGTTAAGACAGATGGGTTTATGTTGTGTTTTTATAGTGAGGTTATGTTAATTTCCTACAAAATACCTGTAATAATAATAATTGTCAAGTTTGCCAGTTATTTGAATGTTTCATTGTTTATAAGTACATTTTATTGCATGTAATGGCACATTTAAACACAGATGCAGTGATTTTGTTTGAGGTAAAAAACAAAGCATAAGAGATGAAAGGGCCTTCATCTTTTTCAACAATGTAAAACATTCAAACTATCCTCTGGTGTGTTTGCAAATCCACTTTGAGTTATCCTGTCGGCTCTTGTAAGTCATATGACTGTTTTATTTAGCTTTTCTCTTCAGCATGTGATCAAGCCACGTACTCATTAATACTTTTTTGCTTCATTTTTTGGTCGTGACTTTCTATGCAGGTGGCTGGACATCCTCCACATCAGAATCTTTCATATTGGGAGAGTAAAGAGCCTTTCCTAAACTGCAACCACAAAGCATGTAATTAACCATGTATACTGTAGCTGTCACATGATCACTACCATTTACTGGAACTAACGATTACAATTTAATAATTAAAAACATTAAAATGTAAGAAAATCACTGAACTTTTGTCATTATTAAAAAGTAAAATGGGAATATATGATATTTCACTTTGTTATTAACCATCTGCTTAACTCCGGAGTTGTAACAGTACATACGTTGTGTAAGAACATACTTGTGAAAAATGTGCAATTTGACTGAAAGTGGCTTGTCTAGTGGGTTTTATTTTCTCTGTTTCATCTGCCTGTTTTAGTTGGGTGTAGTTGCCTTTGTGCAAGCAATATAGCTATATCTCGTGTAACAAAGTTACACCCCACATGGCTAGCTAGCGCCCAGGGCCTTATCATTTAAACCATCCTCACTAAAGTGATAAATGATCCCAGACACTCCCAAGGATGGGCGTCCCTTGTATTGCTTGTTTATTCCTCACACTTATTTGTTGTCAGCACTAAAAGTGGTGTGTTTTGGTGCATGTCTGCTTGAGTTGTCCTTCGGGGAAAATCTCACTTCTGGTTGTGGTTTTGAGGAACCCCATAAAGGTATTAGGATTTAGTGTTTTGGCGAATTAACTCTAACCACTAAGCCCATCAATCCAATCACATTTCAAAGCTGAATTGACAAATTTCACAGTTTCCATTCAGATACCTTGACATTACAGCTTAATGTTTTTTTTTATTTTATTTTTTAAAGCACCAGCTGATTAGTTCTCATCTGTACTGTAACCAGGGTGCTGGAATTTACAGCACTAAGCTTATAGCTTTTGTCTAGTGTGCATGGACAGCATTGCAAATACCTTAGGGGCCTCGTTCGTTGTGGCAGTGTTCAGTCCATGTTTTGTACAAATCATTAGAAAACATGCAGCGTGTGGGCTCGGTTAATGTTTGACCAGTGTGGAGGTTTGACCTTGCTCTGCAGGTGCGTGAAAGTGCAGTTTTTTTATCTGCCAGCAGCTACTTGCTGATAATTGAACCACCATATGGTGATTTGTGTAGTAAGGATAAGCCAGGTTCAGAGTCAGCACAAGGCGACGTGGGACTTTTTGTGGTTATACCTAGATAACTTTTCAGTCCAGGTTAATTGCTTTGTTCTCTGATCGTTAACCAAACAGTTTAAGACTGTAAACCAATTTAAATTTATTTTCAATTAATATAATGACATAGTCACTAAACAGCTTTATGGTAGTACGGGCCATCAGTAAATATAAAGTCAAAGTTTAAATTATACACAGTTCTCAAACACCTTACAAGTTTAATAACAAAAGTCAACAAGAGGCAGATTTGGAACAATAAAAGTTTAAAGTTTAAAACGAGTTGAAAGTATTTGAAATCGTCAACCAAAAGTTTTAGGTTTGTTGGTTTGTTAAATGTATTAGGTGAAAGTTCAGTGAATAAAATGCATTGTGTGCATATTAGTGTGGTGGGTATATTCACAATATAGAAACAGCTGGATGTGTCACTTTACTTCTAATGTCAGTCTGAACCCTTACACAAAATACATACACTTCACTCATACGGTGGAACACCTTTCTTCAGTGTAACATGTTTTAATAACTGACTAATTTGGAAATGAATTGTTTTCCATTTTGGTTCCTAAATCTGTAGCTGCATTTGAAGGAAGCTAATTCACATTGTCGAAGATGTTAAGAATGTAGATAAAGTGCTTTTAGATAATTTGGCTGTCATTTAGATTTCAGTTTTCACGTTTTTGTTCTTCACATTTCAAACTTCTTTTTGTCAAGATGGAAGGTCGACCAGAAAGGTAAAGTTTGTGAACTTGTTGGCATTTCGAAATATGTGGTTGGATTGTGCAATGTGTGTACTGTAGTATTTGTTTTATGCTTAACGTTAACATTGCTGGGAATAAGAGTCTTCACTTTAAAGAGTTGTATAAGTCGTATCCGATTTTGACTGTGCAGTGCTCAGACACCAAGTTCAACATGGTCTGGTACAGTGGTGTGAAAAAGTGTTTGCCCCCTCCCTCATTTCCTGTTTTTTGCATGTTTGTCACACTTAAGTGATTTGGAACATCAAATCCATTTAAATAAAAGGCAAAGACAACACAAGTAAACACAAAATGCAATTTGTAAATGAAGGTGTTTATTATTAAGGAAGAAAAAAATCCAAACCATGCGTTGGCGATAACTTGCAATGAGTATTTTACAGCGTTCTGGAGGAATTTTGGCCCCATTTATCTTTGCAGAATTGTTCTAATTCACTTTTATTAAAGGGTTTTCGAGCTTGACCGGCCTTTTTAAGGTCATACCACAGCATCTCGATAGTATTCAGGTCAGGACTTTGACTAAGCCACTCCAAAGTCTTCATTTTGTTTTTCTGAGGCCATTCAGAGGTGGACTTGCTGGTGTATTTTGGATCATTGTTCTGCTACAGAACCAAAGTTTTTTAACTTGAGGTCACGTACAGGTGGTCGGACGTTCTCCTTCACGATTACGTTTACACTTACATTGTTATTTAGGCGATGCTTTTATCCAAAGCTACTTACAAATATCACGACTTGATTGGGGTCAGATGGGTTATACATGGTTGATACAGCAGCCCTGGAGCAACTAGGGTTAAGGGCCTTGCTCAAGAACCCACTATGATAATTTTAGTGGACCTGGGATTTGAACCCACAACCTTCAGATTGATAGTCCAACACCCTAACCACTGAGCTACCACACCCCATAATTCATCCATTTATCACAGCAGGTCTTCCAGGTCCTGACACAGCAAAACAGCCCCTGACCATCACACTACCACCACCAAATTTTACTGTTGGTATAATGTTCTTTTTCTGAAATGCAGTGTAAACGCCAGATGTAATGGGACACACACCTTCCAAAGAGTTAAACTTTTGTCTCATCGGTGCACAGAATGTTTTCTCAAAAGTCTTGGGGATCAAGATGTGTTTTGTAAAAAATTAAATGAGCTTTAATGTTCCTTTTGTTAGACAGTGGTTTTCTTGTTGGAACTCTGCCATGCAGGCCGTTTTTGCCCAGTCTCTTTCTGATGGTGGGGGCAATCACTTTTTTACACAGGGCCATGAAGGTTTGGATCTTTTTTTCTTCTTTAATAATAAACACCTTTATTTACAAACTGGTTTGATGTTTCAAAGCACTTAAGTGTGACAAACATGCAACCCCCCCCCCCCCCCAAAAAAAAAAAACAAACAGGAAATGAGGAAGGTGCAAAAACTTTTTTACATCTCTGTATACGTTATTCCATTCTGTAACGTTTGGTCGTTCTATATCTAAAACCATTGGGGAAGATATGTTGAAAATAAAGAAAATAGAATTATACCTAAAGTAAGAAAACAAAATATAGTAAATTTGACAAGCCAACTTAAAATGTACATTTTCCTATTTGCAAACTATTGAAGCAGTATGATCTGCTGGGGCAACCCGTTGACAAATTTTGCAATAAACTTGCATAGATGCTTCACATAAATGGCTGCGCCTATAAAAAGTGTGTATTTTATCTATTGACAAGTGACAAGACATCATTTAAAGTGTAGGAGTATTTCACTCAAACACCTAAAGGGGGTGCTATCTTGCAACACTTAACTTCCTGCAGTATATTGGCTGCACATGTTCACTATCTTTTTGGCAGTGCAGCTGTGCTATATGAACAACAATTGCCCATATTGCAACAAAATGGTCATGTAAAGAAAAGTAACGGTTTTCAATGTCCCGGTTCTTACAGTTGGAGTTCCCACCTTTAACGGCAGCTCTTTAACCCGGTCTCTTCGGCCTCTGGCTCAAATCTAAACGGCTGAATGTCATTGCAGATTTATCCTCTTCATCTTATCTGATCAATATCTTCCAAATCTTACGAACCAGCTTTGGAACGTTCACAGTCCCAGTCTGTTATTCCTCGCGTTCAATGGCGATTCATGTGTTCATCACTTTCTGGAATTTCTGTAGCGACCATAGGCTTTTCCGTCAATTCATTTAAACTTGTCAGTTATTTAAGTGAACTAAATATGTTGTTTGAAAATCTTAATTTGCGTTGTGCGTTTTAGAAGCTTAAATAATGTGAAATTTTCTGGGTTAGTCTTTTAGGTTGTGCGTTTTAAGAAAAGGCAATTGAGAGATATATAGATATATAATCGTTAAATAAATTGATTAAAAAATAAATTGTTAGGTACAGTCCTAGTGTTTATGATTTTACAATGAATTAATTTTTGTATAGTCATATTAGGGCAAAGACCTGTAATGATTGTCCTTAATAATTCATTAGCCTTTAGCTGATCATAAAATGCAACAAAAAGTTTCTATTTATCATAGTGGTAAAAAACTGAATTGTATGATGTACATTTATTACTAATTTTCATTGTTGCAATAACAATATCAGCTATAATTTTAAGATTGTTTTGTCTTACACATAGTGATTTACATGTCAACTTTAAAAATATTATTTAGCCTGAAGTGGCCGTAGTGTAAATGTGGTCCGACTCAGTGATTTACTTTTAGATCCAAAGTACAAATGTAACAAACACCTACATATAAGGCTGACATTCACAGCGTGTCAGACAGTTTTGTCTCCGGGCATGACTGAAAAGTGTGCCTCTTAATCAACAGATCTTACTTTGAATTTCAAATGACAGTTTGAGGCTCACTTGTATAAACTTAATTTAAGTCCTACCAAGCCTGGCTTGAAGTTCTTTAATGGTTACTTATCCTGGCAAATACATTTTGACATTTGCATTTGATAAAACATATCTGCGTTTTTACTTTTTACTCCATTTACATAAAAAAAGCTTTTTATTTGAGTTTCAATTTTACCTATTTTTTTTAAGTTGCATTGAGCCTCAAGAGCACCTTTTTCAGTTCATGTCTTGAAGAACCAAACTTTTTTACGGTCCTTTGTGTTTATGGTTCTCTAAACTGCAGTCTAAACTCCCTATTGTAAGTCACTTCATATAAAAGCGCCTGCAAGATATATAAATGTAAATTCACATTGAAACAATGTTTAAGTGTCTTGTAATTCAAGGTTCTGGTCTTGGCTGGATCTGAGGTTTCGAGTGTTCACATGCTTTTAGTCTCCAGATTGTGTTTTTTAATCAAGTGTTTATTTTGTTGGGACTAATGATGTCCTAAGAAAAGAGCAAACATGGTCTTTGGAGTTGGACTTTAGTATAATTAGCAGGCTAGGCTCGTAATAAACATTGGTAGATTAAGTGTTCACACCACAGCAGACTAACAGACCTGAACATGTGTAAATGTTTAGAGGTGCATCCTAAATTTAAGGTGCATTTTACTTGGGACTACATTTTCTTTAATTACTATTAATCTATAGTGTTTTGTTTTCTTTAAATTAAGAGGCAGAGTAAAACATTTAAAGGGTTGCATCATTTTAATGTTTATGAATTAGATCAATTAAAACAATTAATATGTGCATATTGCTGTAATTAGTGAGAATGTTTATGAAGAACATTTAAACCTAAATCAGAAAAAATGCAATTAAATATTTAAAATGATATAATCTAGTACTTCCCACAAAGTAATAAGGAGTGTGTGGTTATTTATAAGTTGTAAATGCAAATATAAAAATTGTAATCGAATATGTAAGAAAAGACCTGTCTGTATTCGCTGTCTTGGCCAAGTTTACGGCTGGAACTGGATATGATCCGCTTAATTACTGCAGATTCTCAAAGGAGCGTAAACTCTCACACTTCTGGATGGGAATCCTCCATGGGAAGTGAGGTCTGTTGACAAAGGCTCTATAATCTGTAAAAAATGTTTTTCCTAGAAAGCAGTGGAATATTAAGATAGATGGATAGAATATTTATGAAGCTCAAATGCAAAAAAAAATATTTTAAAAAGATTTTGTTTCAATAAATGATGTGGTATGAAGTTGAAAGTTTCATTTAAAGAGGTGGCAAGTGGTAAACCGCATCATTAAATGCTTCTGGTCAAACCAACACGTACATCAAGTACCTACAGTACTATTAAAAGCCATCTTCATTTTACATCATCCTGACAGACGGCTGCTGGAGGTAGGATTGGGATTTGCTTGCCATCCTGTGAACGGTACACCTCTGGTACGGCGAGGTATGTGGTGTACTGCGTAATAATGCTGTTCTCTTTTATTTGTTTAATCCTTTGTCTGAATGAAAAAAAAAATGCAAAATATAAAATGAATAAATAAGCGCATCTTTTGCAACAAAATCTTATGAATTAAAAAATTAATTAAAAAAACATCTGAAATCTCATACTTGTCTTCCAGTTAAGATTCATAGTTAAGAAATAGAACAGGAAATGGGGTTCTTTATTGCTAATAACATCACCGCTGTGATTTGGTCTCAGACACGAGATGAAGGTGAGAGCCAGAGTTACTCGTAGCATGGTTACTCGTGATGACATGACTTCAGTTCTTTTTATTTAATCCAAAACTCCCACCAGAGCCGTTTGTTAGACAACAATAATGTACAATAAATTAATTAAAATTTGTTAGTAATATATTTTTTGGTTCTGAGAATAGAGGTAATGATGTGATCTCATGATCCAATATTGGTAAAGATTACACTACATTTGGTAATTTAGCAGAAGCTTTACTCCAAAACGACATACAAGTATCCCACTTAGTAGTTGGGTCCGAGCCGAGGTTTACATGCAGAATTCTTGGAGCAATGAGGATTAAAGGCCTTGCTCAAGTTCAGTGGACCTGGGATTTGAACCCACAACCCTTGATTGCTAGTCCAACACCTTAACCACTGATCTACCACACTCATAATGATATCAGTCGTGTTTACAATACAATTACACTGGTGATCATTATTCATCCTAAATTATAATTGTGAGTACACTGTGAGACAGTGGATAGTTGCACAGCGCTCAGCCCCAGTTCAAAGACCTGTGTATTGTGACCTCTCTAATGCAACATGTTTAGTGGAAGACAAAGTGTCTGCAGAGTGATACAGATCTGGTGCGAAATGTGTAACATTATCAGCATCGTCACATATGATATGAACACTTGTCAACTGATGATTTAATAACGTTGGATTAATTCTTAACTATAACTATTAATTCTTTTTTAGATTCTGTGTTTACATTGGCCTTTGATTGTCCGATGCTGGTCTCAACGTTTTGGTTAATATGATTTACAAAAACAACTTTTTGGATTATAGGTCTTAAAGGGAGAATCAGGTCTTCATTGTGTGTTCTTTAATTTATAAAACAGGTGGTCCTTAAATCTGATTTGGCTGAGCCGCTTGTCTAGGAGTGACATTCACAATAACCCACACGTCTGACTGCTTCACATTCGTATAAATGCACGGAAACACTATATTGTTCTCTCAAATTTTTCAGAAACTGTGTTCTGTAATCTGACCACTAGATGGCAGTATTTAATTGTTTAAAAAACTGGAAATCTTTTACTTGTCTCAGGGTTCATTTTAAAAACGGACTGGATTATGTTGCAGAAGGTGAGTTAGTGATTTTGCTTTCAGTCAATGCAGTTATAAATCAAACTGTTTTTCTATAGTGTGTTGGTAACTGTTTTATAGAAGCAATAAGACACTCAAGGTTTGGTATTTTTTGTGAATAAACCACAGGAAGTGGTGTAACGGCACTTGTTTATAGTTTAAGTTATGCATCCACCAGGCTGCACTCCGCATCGCTATCCACAGGAAATTCTAATAGGGTTTTCCTATCCCATGCCTTAGCTCTTTGAGATTTGTTTGAATCTATAAATTTATATGAGGATAAGTCCTATAACAGATTTTTTTTATGTATATCCTCATGTTTCTTTTTCCTTACTGTGTTTTGACGAAAGGCTAATGATATTCACTTGTTTTATTTGCATTCTGTTTATAGATTCCCTCAATTCTGCCAAAGTCGTTCGTGCCAACAAGCCTAGATCCAGAAAGTCTAGTAAGGTATGTGAACAATTACATTGAAATGAAAAGTTTTCTGTCTTTTTAAAAGCTTCATTAGGTATACCGTTCCACACTTACCTTTCACTATAAGAGCGCTTTGTACTCACCAAAAAATGGTGAGTGTGCAGGTCATGGGAGATGCTCAGTTTCACTTTCATGTTCATTGAAGCAATCTTTTGAACTCTGGTGTGTCACCCATAATGTTATGTGCAAAACTAAAAAGTATTTTGGAGCAAAACTTACCCTGCTCATTGAACCTTCAAACTCTGCTCTTACTTTTACATTACATTTAGTCATTTTGCAGACGCTTTTATCCAAAGCGACTTACAAATGAGAGAACAACACAATTCTTATACAAGTATTATTAGGAAGAACCAGTTAGACTATAGTACCATCAACCCTGCGCATAACTCTATCTTTTTAAATTTTTTTTATATAAATTTTATTTATAGCAAGTGTCTGTGGAAGAGATGGGTTTTGAGAAGTCTCTTGAAATATTAAGTGAGTCAGCCTTACGGATGTTGTTGGGAAGGTCGTTCCACCATTTAGCAGTGGTGAATGAAATGGAGTGAGA
>JAOUQT010131402.1:0-18972 GCA_025769995.1 Xyliphius kryptos | reverse complement strand
CAAGGGGTCCTATGTGCAAATGTAACATCACCTAGAATAAAGTTTTGACTTGAAAACTGTTTGATTTCAGTTTGTAAAAACCTGCTAATGCTTATAATATCACAAATGACCATTTTTCTTTTGTTCTTTATAAAAATGAAAAAGATTGAAAACTCTTTATTATGCTGTGCATAATATTTTGGAACATGTATTTTGAGTGTTTTATTTTTTTTTAAATATACTGTTATCATTTGTTCAAAAACCTTTCAATTGTACTCTAAATAGTTAATTCCTGGAAAATTACAATGACTGCAATTCATATAGGTAATTTTGGAAAATTGAAATTTATATGAAACACCAACACAAAGTGGAATATAATTGAAAATTGGAAAGGAAATTATTCAGGATTCAAAACATTTTTTACAAACAAAAAAATGAAACGTGCGGTGTGCTAAAGTATTCAGCCCCCTCCCCCTCTGGAACCACCTTTTGCTGCAATTACAGCAAAAACCTTTTAGGGTATGTCTCCACCAGCCGTGCACATCTGTAGGGGTGTACAGTGTAGCGGTTGGGTGCCTTGCTCAAGGGCACTTTAGCCAAAGTACTTTGACTAGGAAACCAATCGGAGACCTTCAGGTCGCAAGGCTGATTCCTTAATCGCAAACCTACAACTGCCACCACATCCAGTTCACATCTAGTGTGGATATGTACAAAACATCATTTTTAAATGTCACAATGACTTCCTTTGACACATTAACATTTCTAACAGTAAACATGTTAGAAAACTTCCAATTATTGGAGGATTGGCAATATATTTGATGAGGAATGTTTGATTTTACAAATGTTTTGTTATTGGTTGGTTGACTTTACCTAATCATTACATTTAACCTTCCATCTTTTAAATTGGCAAATGCACTACATATTTACGCAAGAAAATTTAATGAAAAACAACTATAAATGGATAATAGGACCAAATAAATTATACTGACCAGAATATTTAATGCCAACAGTTTTTACAGTTTTTTTTAAACTGCCTGTGCACCTGCGATTTGAAAGTTGTGTAAAAAGAAAATTCTGTCACATTCGCCCTTTTTAAATGCATTTTGTTCATTACAACAGCATAACAAGCATTATTAAGTAAAAGTATTGAATAATTTATAGACCGTATAGTGTTTTCATTTATATGATTTATTTATGTTCTGTAATCTGACCATATAATAATATTTTGTTTTACTGATTAATTTCTGGGTTGCCCGGTGGCTTAGTGGTTAGCACATTTGCCGCTCAGCGCTGGGGACTCCCGGTTCGAATCCCAATCTGGTTGTAGTTTCCTTGTTCTCCCCATGTTTGCGTGGGTTTCTTCCCACATTTGAAAAACATAGATTGAAGGTAAACTGACTGCTCTAAATTTCCCCGTATTGTGAGTGTGTGCACAGCGATAGATTGGCGTTTGTCCTGGGTGTCTCTGCCTGTTGTGCGAGAGATGTTCTCACCTGGATGGGCATGGGGAACCACGCTGTGACCCAAGTACGAGATTAAGCGGAAGATAATGAATGGTTAATTTCTCCTGACATTTTTATTTGTGCTTTTCCAGAGAAAGGGACTAATGAATTGTTTATTTTTGCTATTTTATTAAAATCATCCTGTGGTGTTTTTGGGTTTGTAGTATTGAAACAGTTTTTATCTGCAAAAACCTTCATTCAATTTACACTGACACTTTGTACTATTCTTCATTATATATTGCTGTTACCATTTCTATCATATACTTTTTTTAAAATAATGTTAAGGCTAGAACCTGTGTATCATGTTAAGATTTATGCATGCGAAATGATTTTATTCAGATTTTTTCTGATCACATCCTGATATGTGACCTCTTCTAATAATTTATTGGACATTTATAGTAAAGGCTTTATCCAAGACATTTTAGCATTCTACTTAAATGTGTTCGTAATATGTGTCAGACTTCAGGATTTTATCGTCATACTGATTTGTAAAATTGTTTTTTTATTTTATTTATTTATGGTCTCTCTTTTTTTGCTTTTTTAATTCAGATGAACACTTTACATTGTCTAATATGCCCATCATATTTTTCTGGCAATTCTGTTACTGAGATGTTTTAATGCCATGATCAATTGAAGATTTCTGCAATTTCCCCCCAGGGATTAATACAATATTCTGACTATGATTCATTTAATATATTCGTATCAGGGATATACAGTAGGCTGTTATAAAGACATATTGATCTATAGCAATTACTAACTTAATTTAGTATCTTTGTGATGGTTCAGTATTAAAACTGAAATATCTGACTAGACCGAGAGCATCTTTAATTAACCACTGTGTTCCAGAAGGTGGCGCACTTGATGCACCGATCGGAGCAAAGACACAGTGCCAGTACAGAATGTATGCTATAGGAGCTACGTTGCTCTGTCTTTATCACTCATTATGACACATTTAATAAACATATTTTGCTGGTCGTTTTAAGACATAAACGTAGCTTTTTTGCTAAATTACATTTTTTCTTCATAGAAACCGACAATGTCTATTTTTAAGCCCCAGAACATACATTTCCATTTCAAATTAAAAGAAAGTGAGTAACTGCTGTGCACTAAATATGCTGTAAAGGACATTATTTAATATGTTCAATATAAAATTTTTATTAGTTGTTGTTTGCTTGAGCAATAAATTCACTTTAACTCAGATACACACCCTGTTTCACTTTACTAAAAATATTACATTATGATAGACTTACGAGTATCATTACTATATTTTTTTTCACATCCGCCATGACACAGTAACTTACTTTTTTGTGGTTGTTAGTATTTTATTATTTCCTTTTTATAGTTCAATATACAAACATTTTTAAAAAGAAAGAACATGCTACTCTTACAAATGTATCTAAAGGTTTGGTTAAGGCTGTATAATAGCACCTTATTTTAAGCATTGCTTTGATTAGTTTGATTGCATATTGACTGTTTTTGAAGGTTACACACAGTATCTCACAAAAGTAAGTACACCCCCCACATCTCTGTCACTGTAATACAATCAGTATATAGTTGTGTACCAGTGTAACATTACTGTGCCCTCAAAATAACATATCACACAGCTATTAATGTCCAAACTGCTGGAAGTAAAAGTGAGTATACCCCCTAATTTAAACTGGCCAAGATGTGCCGAATAAGCAATTTTTTCCGGTGTCATGTGATCTAAAAGTGTTACTAGGTCTCAGGTGTGAAAGAAAGCAGGTGTAGTAAATTTGGCATTATCACTTTCACAGTGAAGTTCAGCATGGTGTGTTATGGCAAAGAACTCTTTGTGGATTTAAAAAAAATTGTTTATTCATTATTTTCTGCTTAATTCTGTACGAGGATTTCGTGCCTCTTTCGTGCCTATGCCCATTCAGGGGAGAACTTCTCAGGCACTGGGCAAATACACCTAGGACAGTGCACCAATCCATCGCTACACACACACAGACCATAGGGGCAATTTAGAGTAGCCAGTTTACCTTGAATCCACGTTCTTGGCCTGTGGAAGGAAACTGAAGAACCCGGAGGAAACCCACATGGACACGGCTTCTATATAAAAATAGTCCAGACCAGAGGCCACTAATTGGTGGACTGCTGTCCGGGATGGGACCCAGATCAATAAACTATTAATTTTATTTTAAACGGCTCAGTTTTTCTAGTTTTTATGGTACGGGCTACGATGTGTACAAGCTTCTAAACTATAAGAAAATTGACAACTTCCTGAAACCATATCCAGGGGTTGGTTTTGAAACATAAACGAGCCTGCATTGCTGCAGAGGTTAAAGGGGTAGGGGGTCAGTCGGTCAGTGCTAAGACCATATGCGAACATTGTATTAAATTGTCCTGAATGGCTGCCATGCCAGAAGGTAGCTTCTTCTGAAATTGATGCACAAGAAAGCCAGCAAACAGTTTGCTGAAGAAAAGCAGATTAAGGACATAGATGACTATTTGTTTCAGATGGTGTCAGGTGTGTGTTGTCTTCATCTGGATGAAGCCACAGTGTGTACTGCCTACAGTTAAGCATGGTGGTGGGAGTGTCATGCTTTTGGGCTGCATGAGTGCTGCTGGCTGTGGGGAGCTACAGTTCCTTAAGAGAATCATGAATTCCAACATGTTCTGTGACCTACTGAAGCAGAGCACTATTTCCTTCCATCGGAAACTGGGCCGCAGGGCAGTATTTTTACATAACAACAATCCCAAACACACTTTCAAGATGACCAATGTCTACTACAGCTGGGCATGACTACAGGCATGAGTATTAGTAATCATTTGTGGGTCATTCTTGAAACGGAAAGTAGATAAGCACAAGGATGCTTACCACTGCCGTGGTGATGTCATGGATTTGCACTTTTTTTACAAGCTGTGCACTGACTACATTTGTATCTAATTATCGTATCTTCAATGTTGTCCCGTAAAAAGATATAATAAAATATTTTCAAAAAATGTGAGGGGTGTATTCACTTTTGTGAGATATTGTAAATGTTGTGTGTGTGAATGTATGAACACTTGATCTTTTCAGAAATAATGTAATCTGCCATGTACCAGTATGAGAGGTCCAACTTCTGCTGCCAAAAACATTCTCCTAACTTTTGCTGAAGAGCATGTTGTGTGGATGTCCGTCCAGAGTTCATTTTAGTGAAGAAAACAGGTTTAATTTATTTGTGTCTGATCGGGAAACAATATGTTCAACAAATTGGGAACAGACTGAACCCCTAAGTGTGTAAGGAAGTCAGTGAACTGTGGAAGAGCTGTATAGTAGAACCTTCTACAGCAAAACATAGTTTCTTTCTCATGTTCATTGCCCCCTTTACACAAAAAATGGGTATATCAGTTCCTTGAATCTGAAAACTTTGAAACAATGAAATGGCCAGGCAAGAGTGCTGCTTATAAAATTACAGTATCATGAAAAAGTTTGTTTATTTCTATTATTATTATTTATTTATTAGTTCTATTAAAAAAATAAAACTTGTATATTATATTCATTGATTACACATAGAAACTGCTCTGTTTCGAATGTTTATTTATTTTTATTATAACAGACAATGAAAATCCCAAATTTATTATATCAGGAAATTAGAATATTACTTAAGACCAATAAAAAATATATATTTTTAGAAACGTTGGCCAACTAAAAAGTAGGAAAAGGAAACGTATGTACAGCACTTACTATTTAGTTGGGGTTCTTTGGCCTGGGTTACTGCAGCAATGCAGAGTGGCATGGAGTGGATCAGTCTGTGGCAGTGCTCAGGGGTTATGAGAGCCCAGGTGGCCTTCAGCTCTTCAGAATTGTGGAGACTGGCATATTGCAACTTCCTCTTCAAAATACCTCATAAATTTTCTATGGGGTTTGGGTCAGGCGAGTTTGCTGGCCAATTAAGAACAGGGATACCATGGTCCTTAAACCAGGTACTGGTTGCTTTGGTACTGTGTGCTGGTGCCACTTCTATTCACATTTTGAGTAAAAAAGTAAACTCAGCGTGTCTGGTGTGAATACACAGACTTTTTGTGTTCACTTTTAAGCCGATCTCTTAAATTACATCTCTAAACCAATTGCGAACTGGACCTAATACTTAAGTTTTTCAAAATACCCAAATGTTAAGATAGTTTTATGTTGCACAATTTTATTTCTGTGGTTTAATAAACTTTTAAACTGGTTATTTGCTGTTAATATACTCGGTCATCTGAAAACCAAAGGAATGTTGCAACTCTTCTTACAAACCGGATTCCAAAAAAGTTGGGACACTAAACAAATTATGAATAAAAACTGAATGCAATGATGTGGAGGTGCCAACATTTAATGTTTTATTCAGAATAGAACACAAATCACAGATCAAATGTTTAAACTGAGAGAATGTATCACTTTAAGGGACAGGTATGTTTCAAAATTTCATGACACCAACACATCCCAAAAAAGGCCATTTTTACCACTGTGTGAGATTTCTCCTTCTTCTTACAACACTCAACAGACGTCTGGGGACAGAGGAAACCAGTTTCTCAAAGTTTAGAAATGGGAATGCTTTCCCATTCATGTCAATTGTTAAATCATCTTGGGCTTTCTTTGTCACACCTTCCTCCTTTATGATGCACAAAATGGTGACAGATCTGGACTGCAGGCTGGTCATTTCAGTACCCGGATCCTTCTCCTACGTAGCCATGATGTTGTGATTGCTGCAGAATGTGGTCTGGCATGATCTTCTTAAAAAATGCAGGGTCTTCCCTGAAAGAGATGACATCTAGATGGGAGCATATGATGTGTTCCATAAAGAACTTCAACTCACTACTCATCTGACCACAGAACAGTCTTCCATTTTGCCACATTCCATTTTAAAAGACCCGGCCCAGTGCAAACTAATTAGTGTTAATTGGTCTTCTGGCTGATCGTTATATGCACAATTTAATTTTTTCAGCCACTTATTGCTACTTGTCCCAACTTTTTTGTCCCCGTGGGCACCATGGTATAGAATAGGTCCTCAAACCCCTCTGGCTCTCGTAAAAGGCAAGAAATGAGGTGCCTCGTTTGCCATGAGGTGCTACCCGTGTCGATCAAGGGAGGGATCCTGGTGTTTGAGGGGTGTGGTAGCTGAGGCTGCCACGACCCCAACAACACTTTGGCCCCGACTTCACATAGACGGGAGGTTGGAATGGCCCGTTACAATCAAGCGGCTGGTAAGGACATACCCTAAGTTGTATCTTGTATGAGGTCCCTAGAAGGTGCTGGCTCAGGGTCAATCGAGTGCTAATACCACCTGGTTGCTTGAGTATGTCACCTGTGTATACCTGGTGTGCAGCCGTAGGAAATCCATGGCTCTGTACACCCCCTAGTAGGGCTCTGAGAAGGGTGGGGAGCACGATTGATGAACTATTATCTACCCAACATGAATATCAAACGAAACCCAAAATGGAAAATGGCTGAAAATGACCCAGACATGGATCTTGATACAAACTTCTTTTCTACAAAACTGAAACCAAGATTTGTTTTCTGGCCAAGATTTGTGATTATAGAATCCTTGCAAGCGGACGGAAACTGTGGCGGCCCCCACGCAGCATCTGACAAATCTTGTTCGGCTTGGATCAAGGAAAATAGACTCTCAGAGTTAAATTCACAAAAAATATAGCCATACTGAAGCAAAGAAGCTCGTCAATGACATTCAATTTTTTAAACAATCAAAAACCTTTGCTGAAGTACTAAAATCCAATCGAGAAATGGCCTGTCAAACTGACCTCACATGGCTGAACAAAGAGGGACCACACCTGATCACTACTACTAAGGACCCCCTGGTTCTTAAACCTAGGACCGCAGCTGTTCAATGCACATCCAATTATGAACACCCCCCCCCCCCCAAAAAAAAACCCAAATGAATCCAAAGAACCTGTACAACACACCAATGAGATGAAACTGCACAAAAATGAAGACACATGTCACCAATCTAATTCTTATACAGGACAAAGAAAGACTGGTTCACAGCCATACTGGTCAGAGACAACCTTCCACATAGATAAGTACCACTACACACAGACCTCCAAGCAACAGCTGTTTGCGTATCAAATATCACAAATAAGACAATTACCCTGTGTAATGTCTAAATCCCACCGACCAACTCCCTGACCATTACAGAACTGGACGGTCTTGCAGATCAACTCCCACCCCCAAACATATTTCTTGGGGACTTAAATTGGCATAACCCTATATGGGGGAGTCTAAACATGAACGCAAAGAGAAAACTGATTGAAGAGTTTATAAACAACCGTGTTTATAAACATGCAGTTGTATGCTTTGACATGGAAAAAGCATACGACAAGACTTGGAGGTACGGTATTTTGGAAGACCTGAAACAGGCCGGTTGTAAAGGCAGATTACCAATGTTCATTGCAGCCTTTCTTGCACAAAGACACTTTAGCGTACGAGTCAACAACACACTTTTAAAATGCCACCCCCAGAAAATGGGGGTTCCGCAGGGGAGCATCTTATCAGTCACTCTCTTCAACCTCAAAGTGAATGGAGTGACAGGTGATTCCACAGGACATCCTATGTATCTTATATGTAGATGAGTTACGTATCGTTTACAGAGGGAAATATATGCCCGTCATTGAACGTAAACTCCAACTATGTATTAACAAAATACAACACTGGGCAGAAAGTAAAACCTCATGTACACATTTCTGTCAATTGAGAGGACTACATCCCAATTTAGAACTATTTCTGATTAACAGCCCTATCTCAACCACAGACTCAATGAAGATTCTAGGATTAGAAATGGATAACAAATTCTAGTTCATTCAACACATAAAATCGCTATGGAAGAACTGCCAAAAAAGACTGAAGTTAATGGCCAACACAAAGTGGGGCATCAGACTGGCATTGGGAGCTTACCGCACTTCACCGGTGAAAAGCATGTATATGGAAGCCCAAGAACCAAAGCTTGAGTATAGAAGACTGAAGCTTTTCCTCCAGTACCCACGAAACCCGGTGTATAATGTCATCTTCTTCCCACTGTATGACCTCCTATATAATACAAAGCCAAGTAAAATATAACAGCCAAATAATTAAATAAAACTTCAAATCCTTAGAAATCAAACTAAACAGCATCACTCTCCCTTTCGTAAATTCTCCTGCTCCATGGAAATTGAAGGAACCACACATCGTACTGGATTTGGCTCAACTTCAAAAACAGACTACACAACAGAATGAATACTTAAAGAAGTTTCTTGAATTGAGAGAATACTTCCATACCCACAATCTTTTTTTTTTACGGATGGCTCCAAATCAAATGAGTTCGTATCGGCAGCAATATTAACACATAACTATAAACAAAAAGAGAATCTCCCATCCAATGCTTCAAGCTATACAGCAGAAGCACATGCACTCTGCATGGCCATAGACTATATTGAAAGATCTGAGATAAAAGAAGCTTTAATATGTACTGACTCATTGTCCTGTCTCCAAGCTTTGAAGTCACCGTCACCCGACCATCCAACTTTAAATAGCGTACTTGAACAACTAGAAATCCTTCATGCTCGCAAACTCAATATCCACCTATGCTGGGTACCAGGCCACTGTGGTATTGAAAGAAATGACAAAGTAGACCGGTTAGCAAAGACAACTGGAGGAAAACACATACACTGCTAGCTCCCACCTTCAGACATGCGACAAGCAATCACAAACTACATCATAAATATGTGGCAGAAAGACTGAGAAGACCATACACGGAACAAACTCTACCAAATCCTCCCCGATGTCCGAGTACGATCAAAACCACTCACTGGAAGGAGATACGAACAGATATACCTATACAAGATGCCGCTTTGGACGTACCTGCATAACACACTCACACCTGGTGAAGGGGAAAACCACCAAAATGCGACACATGCAACACGCATTTGTCTATTGAGCATATACTTAAGACTGGCAATACCTGCCTTATTGGTGGACTTATTCAAGAAACCCAATACAAGGACAAGGATCGACTTTCTAGAATGCACACAACTGCTAACCCACATTTAAAATGATCTTCCATTAGACAATGAACTTAAGGAACTCCTAATTCGACCACTACTATTTAAAAATTTTTATTCGTTTATTTTTCATTTATTATTATTTTTGAATAGAAAAAAGTACCTATCCTGCCATGAAAAAGACTTTTGTATGAGCATGGTGTTAAGCATCCAAATCTGGGCAATTTCAGTGCACACGCATGTAGAGGTGCCGTGTCCATCAGTCCTGTCACCTGTTGGAGAACTCTCTCCAAACGGAATGTGCCATGCCTGCTTATAAAGGCACACGGTCATCAGACGAAGCCATGTCAGTAGCACTAATCAATCTCCCTGATCAGTGCATCGTCTCTGCCTCTTTTAGCGCCACCGGCAGACACCATTTTCTTAATGAAAAGCCGAGGTTTGTGGGAGTCGACCTGATCATTTTAGGCCCGATATATGATGGATGCATGTGTGGAGGGGTGGGGAATCGTGTATCGTACGCCTGGCTACACTATCAATTAAGAAGGTGGAAAATTTATCTATCTAGATTTATGTATCGAGAAATTGAAAGAGTTGGAACAGTGGTCGAAATTGGCCAATATGATTAATGTGTTGGGCAGAGCCGTGGGAATTTTGTGTTTGGGTTTGAAAGATTGGGAGTCCACAGATTGACTGGTTGTTTCCAGCTGCTAAAAGAGGGCTGAGCATCCGACGAAACATAACTGTCTCTTATCTGGTGTTTGGCTCCTCATCTGCTGGCCTTAAGGGGTGAGCTGTTTTAGTAAAACTCCCTTGAAGGGCCATTTCTATAGTTTCCACCACTGCCCACCCCCTCTCTTCTATGGACTCTTTTTTTGATAAAGACCACATCATCCATAGTTTTTGTTATGTCTATAGTTGGGTAGATGAGCGCCTCACAGTGTGCTAGTACCCGCCCCATCTGTGTTCTATCTGTGCTTGTGTGCTAAAGGTGACTCTCCCCCCCACCACCCGGTTCCCACACTGTGCTGTTATTTATCATCTTTTTTTCTAATGTATTCCATATTCTGATTTAAAATTTCCCCATTGTGGGAATAATAGTCATATAATTTTATACATTATTCTAGTGTTGTGGTTAAAGGTGAGTTTAGACATCTGTAACTGAGCAGGACAAACTGCTTTCTCCTCATTTCTGACCCGCACTAAATAAAATCACATGCAGTGCATAACATTGTCCTCGGGCAAAAATCCTTCATGCTCTCAGCTGGAGAACAATCGTGCAATGTTTCTTCCAAACGCAGGCTCTCTTTTCCAGAGTAGACAAATGCCAAACATCAGTTCTAAAAAAGTACTGTAAATGAATAATGAATGTTTTGCTTTTGCACCGATAACAAACAATAAAGGTTTATATTTCACTTTCTGACCAATAAACAGGCTTCCACCTGAATGTACCACTGGGTGTTAATGAGCGTTACCACAAGTTATTCTCACTGCAGTAAGACTTTACAATCAGCACAGCTCTCAGTAACTACGCCCCCAAATTAACAAATAACAATTGTGCAAGTTCCATTTGATCATCATGTCTGCAGTATTTGCTGTTGTGTTATATGTTGTCCTACAAGAACTACCCATTCATTCAATCATTTTATGTGAAATACTTGTTGCTGTGCAACAACCACCAGGTTCTTCCATCTTCCATCATCCTGTTCTTCGAGATGACACGAACAAATTCCCAAATGATAATGTCAGGATAGATCACATTGGCTCAGATTGTAAGACAGTGTTTCAGGGAGGATGAGACCTTATTCTTACACATGGACCGTCCAGACCTGAGCCCTATTGAGAATCTTTGCAACGTGCTGAAGAAGACTGTGCGCAATGGTCAGAATCTCCATCAGAAATAAAATAGTTTCTGGATACAATTGGATACAAACCAAATATTTATTTTTTTTGCTCAGGCAGTGTATTCATATTAGTATTTTGAATTTTGTGATGTGACACCGTGACGATTAATTAAACACAGGTGCTACGTGATCATCCTATTGTAACTGCATTCGAACTCTCGAGGGGTGCTATTGTATTTGGTGTGATGTCACTTCTAATTGGAAGTGACTGTGCTAACGGTCATGAGGGCAATCGTAGGCTTGTTTTTAAGAAACAAGCCTTGTGACGTGAACTTCCTCGGGTGGATTTCTGTTCCCACCAATATCTTTGGACAAGGCACCAAACCCCTAAATGCTTCCCGGGCACTGTATACAATGCTGCCCACCACTCCGGGCACGTGTGCTCACTTCAGTCAGTGTGTTTGTTTCACTGCACGGATGGGTTAAATGTGAAGGACACATTCCTCAATGTACTGTAAGCAGATCACTTAGTTTAAGGGGCTGGGGTAGTGCATTGCGTGTGTTATCATTTTAGATGACATTATAAGATATTCCACTTCCCGCTGAAAGATAAAGAGGGTGGTGTGCAGTAAGTCGCTAAATTTGTGTTGGCTAGCTTATTGTACCCAGAGTGCTGTAAGTAATATTGTCTACCTTTCTTCACCTTTGAGTGTCACTTTGGCTCAACTGACACTCCCCCCGGAGTGCGAGCAAAATGGTGGCTGTGCAACTACCCCTTGTTGGATGATGAGGTTTGAATTGCCTTAACCTTATTAAATTATTTCTGTAATTTAATTAGGCTTGTTTTTTTCACGGATATTTTGTATGCAACTTTTCTTATTTCCTTTTTTTTTTATATACGGGGGAGTGAAAAGCAATGAGGACCGAAGACAGATGTTCACAAGCTTGGGAACAACTTTAATATTCTATCTAAAAGTACACTTTAAATACTGTACAATGTTGGCTGGTGGAAATGTCCCGCTTCCTACAGCTTGTTGCCAGATCTCTCTTCTCAGGGCATGTGATGTACTCCTATATAAAGGCACACAGTCATCAGATCTCCTCGATCTCCCCAATCAACACGTCGGCTCGGCCTCTCCTCCTGCCAGCGCCACCGCTACTGTCACAATTTTATTTATTTATTTTTTTTTTTTGTCATCATCTCAGATTCAGTGTTATGTCTCTGGAAATCACTCTGTGGCTGGGTCCTATATAATAAATAAAGTATATTTACATTTAGTCATTTAGCAGACTCTTGTATTGCTTGTATAACAACACAAGTCAGTAGTTTAGGAAAAAAGAGCTACACTAGTATTATTAAAATGTGCACAATTTTAGATCTAGCTCTATTTTAGTATATTTTTTATAACAAGTGTTTGTGGAAGAGGTGTGTTTAGAGAAGTTTTTGAGAATGCTGGGTGAGTCAGCCTTATGGTGTTGGAAAGATGTTCCACCATTTAGCAGTGGAGAATAAAAAGGAGTGAGAATTAGTTCCTCGGTAAGTTGGAATCGCCAGGCAAAATTTATCACTAGGGTGCAGTGAACGAGTCTGAGTGTAATTAGGAAAGCTGAATTGAAGGTAAGAGGGGGCAGATCCGAAGATTGTCCTGTAGGCCAGAGTCATTGCCTTGTACTGAATGCGAGCATCTACAGGAAGCTAATGGAAGAAGATGAGTCGTAGAGTGACATGAGTTCGCTTGGGCTGGTTGAACATGATTCTGGCTTCAGAGTTATGAACAAATTTTAGGGGCCTCATTGTTGAAGTTGGGAGACCGGCAAGCAAAGCACAACAATAGTTAAGCTAGGATAGGATGAGCTTGGTCATGATGAATTTATGCATCATGAAGGTATAATGAAGGTTTAGCTGGGATTATAAGTAAAATTTTATTTGAGATGACGGGCCTTCATCCAAACAGATATGTCAGTGAGGCAGGCAAATATCCGATTTGAGATGGAGGAGTCGTCAGAGGAAAAAGACAAATGAAGCTGAGGGTCAAAGTATACAACACACTTTATGGATCATTCCAACATGTGATGCCAACCTGAGGGTTAAGTCATGAGTTGGTGGACGGCCTAATTAATATTCACATCTTTTCAACAGTCCACATTTTCCTTGCGTCTTAAAATCGGAACATGTGCCTGAAGTCAGTGTGTGATTACTGTGCGTGTCCAAACGCAGCTGCTCCTCCATTTCATTAGTGTAGCACTAGTCCTCCTGCTCTCTGATTAAAACGAGGAGTGTGCTGGCTCTGGTAGGCAGTGTGTGTGATGTGCTTACCAAAACAAATCCCTAGCAGTAAAACTAACCGGTGTGCAGAATTAGTCTCTCTTTCACCCCTCGTTCCAGTAGGTGTTCAGAACCCGGTCCTTATTATGCACCGTACGTTCTCCTTGGGAATTTCATCATCTGTCGTGTGACTCATGGCTATTTTTATCATCACACGTCTCTTTACGAACATGAAAAGGCCAAAAAATACTTCCATGCAGGTGGGATTGGGTTCTGATGGTCGTTAGCAGGCTGCAGTTGAGGAGCCCCCTCCGCATCAGTCTGCAGAGAGTCAGCATTTGAATTATTTATCCTGAACGTATTTGATCGATGCAGGGGGAACCTTAGTTCTGCACCTACTGTGGCATAATACCGCTGTTGTACAAAATATTAATGAGAACGGAGCAGGAGGAAGAAACGGGAGGGGAGAAAATACAAGATAAAACCCTATCGCTAACAGTTAGGAGTTACAGTATCACATATGGCTAGGTATTTAGGCCTTTACATTGGGGCTGTGAAGATTATCATTGGATCTGCCCCTCAGGTCTTGTTTGTGTTTGTATTAAAACAATATGGAACGAGAAGGCGTGCATTATTGTAAATAAGTCATGGAAAAGAAGTGTTCGGCACAATGTGAAGCGTAGAGTAGCGTAGAGTATAGTTACACTTTTTTTACCGTATTTTATTCACAATAATTCACAACCTTAAATGCCTTATCTCTACGTATAAACAATAAACCCTTTACTCACACACTCAATTACCCACTTCCCGAGTACCTGCAAGGCTGAAACTTGCCATTGTGATTCTGTGTCAATTACTTGGGAAAAGTAAGTACTTTATACCTTCCTACGTTTTATGGTGCTTCCAATATCGCCACCAAAGCAAAAACCTCTCTGGTGTTACATCGGGTTCCTGCCAAGTACCTACAAGGCTGAAACTTGGCTCCATAATTACCTACCATGTCCTTGGAAAAACGGGTTCTCACTTTTCTTTTTAGTTTTGTATTCGTGGTTTTGGCAATCTGTTTAATTAAACGCCTTTATTACCCTCACCTGGCCGCCTGCTCCTTCACGGCTCGACGCGGCGAGCTCCCGTTTGGCTTCCGACGCGCAACCGTTACAGTTCTCCACAGTTGTGCAGCACGGATATTCCACTAGTTGATTTTATAAGAGGTTACAAACACACTACAACAGTGAAGGTAAAATTGTTAATAATCTGGTCTTCCACAATGTAATCTAGTCCAGTTTTCTAGTACACTGATCGCATAGTAACAGGTTTCTAGTTTCTCTAACAAACAAAAACTGCCTGCTAGTGGCCAAATTACAGAACACATTTTATAAACAACAGCTGCAGCAGGTTTAGTGCTTATAGACAATTAGCTAGCTGTTTTTATTAATCTGTATTTTATTATTTCACATAATGTATTCTACATCACGCATTGACACAAACGCGAAGTGGCCATAGGTGTGCATTATTTTCAATGGCTCAGCCAATCAGATTAAAGAAGTTTAACTACCTGTTTTATAAATATACATTAATCTATATACAGTATGTGTCCCATTCGGATAGTTCCTTCTGACACAACCATCCATTCAGTCAATGCATCAGGACCGTGTGTTGATGACACGATTGTTTATTTTTTGTTATCGTGCCGCCGATGGCATTTTCATCTCTAAGCACTTTTGCTGGCTGAACAATCCGATTATTGTCAGTTCAGAGTCCTGCCTTTCCTTTCTAGCGCTAAAAGACTCCATTAAGACAGAAAGAAGTGAGCGAGCTCGAGCGGAGCGGTGAGCTGAAGTGAGGTCAGGTGAAGATGGGACGTGTGCAATTTTATTACAGCCTTTAAAATTAATTGTTCAACTTGTCATCTTGCTTCTTTCCAGCCTGCTGAAGGAGTGAAACGTGATGTATGGATCTCCATCGCTGTTGGAGTGTCTTAATTTTTCATTTTTTTCTGGATGAGGGCACGGAGCAGTCGCAGCGCTTCTTTAATAAGGCGTGATTAGAGCCAGGATAAGGGATCTGCCGTGCTCTGATCTCGTCTGAGATGGAAATGGATGGAAAATATGAAAAATGAACTGCTTTCATTTAGTCATAGATCCTGTTTCTAACTCCGTACAAAAAACAACAGTAAGAAAATACACCACGAGGTCACTGTTTATGCCCACAGTAATGTTACTCACTCTGTATATCCCTGGTAAAGTTTTCCTTCAGATTTAGGGGCATTAACAAAATAGATTCTGAATTACACAGGATTTTACTTTGATTCAGCCATGAGCGTTTTACTCAGGTCACCTATTGATGTTTATAAAGTGTAATAAACCGGGGCTTCCTACCACCACCTGGGTCAGATCTGCCTGTCAGTCTGTCAGATGATGAAAGTATAATTTATTACTCAGGAGAATGTTTTCACTCCGCTGTTTACAATATCGATAGACTTTGTCACCTAGACAGAAGTGTATAATACAATGGGGAGTTGGGCACCATGCTTAAGGTTCTAGCAGATATTTTTGCAATACTAGGCTTGTTCCTATTTAGGGGCGCTACAGTGGAGAAGATCTACAGTCATGGCCAAAAGTTTTGAGAATGATGCAAATATTAATTTTTACAAAGTCTACTGCTTCAGTTTTTATAATGGCAATTTGCATAAACTCCTTAATGTTATAAAGAGTGATCAGCTTTTACAGAAATTAATTGCAAAGTCAGTATTTGCCTAGAAAATGAACTTCATCACCCAAAACACATTTCATATTCATTGCAGCTCTGCTAACATTGTTTCAGTGATTGCTCCATTAACACAGGTGTGGGTGTTAATGAGGAGGCTGGAGATCAATCTGTCATGATTAAGTAATAATGACACCACTGGACACTTTAAAAGGAGGCTGGTGTTGGCATCATTGTTGCTCTTCTGTTAACCATGGTTATCTCTAAAGAAACACAAAGTCATCATTGCACTGCACAAAAATGGCCTAACAGGGAAGAGTATCGCAGCTAGAAAGATTGCACCTTAGTCAACAATCTATCGCATCATCAAGAACTTCCATTGAGAGGTTCCATTGTTGCCAAAATGGCTCCAGGGCGCCCAAGAAAGACCAGCAAGTCTCTTAAAAGTGTTTAAGCTACCAACAGTGCAGAGCTTGCTCAGGAAGGGCAGCAGGCAGGTGTGAGTGCATCTGCACGCACTATGAGGCGGAGACTCTTGGAGCAAGGCAAAGAAACCACTTCTCCCCAGAAAAAACATTAGGGACAGACTGATATTCTGCAAAAGGTACAGGGAGTGGACTGCTGAGGACTGGGGTAAAGTCATTTTCTCTGATGAATCCCCTTTTCGATTCCCACGCAGACACAGGGAGAACATGTAAAATCCACCTAGATTGGGATTCGAACCGGGAATCCCCAGCGCTTAGAGGCGAATGTGCTAACCACTAAGCCACCGTGTAGCCCCCAAACTACAATTGCTGCAAAGCAAATGTAAGTAAAAAGTTTAAACAAAAACTAGTAATATTTAAAATAGGTTGTCTTGTTAAATGTCTCTCATTTCATTCTGTTCCATTTGCACAACAGCAATTTGAAATTGATTTACAATCAGTGTTTCTTCCTCACTGGACAGGTTAATTTCACAGAAGTGTGATTGACTTGGAGTTACATTGTGTTAAGTGTTCCCTTTTTTGAGCAGTGTATGTTTAACTGGCAGTCGTTTAAAAGAATATTTTAAAATAATTATACAGGTGTATTTTTAGTCCCAGTGGTTTAAAACTTTTAAAGAAATGCCTTTAAACTGTGGTACTGTATATTTAATAATATAATGTGGACTGTGGGAAACCCCAGAGGTACATTGGGTCAAAGTGCATTCTGCAAAGGAAGTATTGGAATTCATTTTGAAGCGTGTCCACACAAGGACACAGGATTCTGATCTGAGGGATATCCGGAGGGAAGTTTCGGTCCCTTCCTTCATTGGAGGAGCTAGGCTGCAACATCTATGCAAACTTTAATAAATTTCACTTTGCATGTGTATGCAGAGAGCCTCTCCTACTATGACATCAGCTGCTTTGCCAGGTATGTGTGCAGCTGCAGTATGATGTAATGACACATCACATATTCTGCCTAGAGAAATGCACCGCTTACACAAACAGTGGGTTTAACCCACAGCAGGGTTTTAATGAGCTGTTTATACTGTAAATAAGGATTGTAACATTTTACTGACTGCTGTGTGAGGGTATCAACATGTTTTCATTACATTCCCAATCTTTTTATTCTTTGTTAAAAAAAACAGCTGTAAAAACCATTGAATTGCAATTTTCATATCCAAGGACCTACAATTTCTGGTTTGTACACTAGAGACTATAACATAAAATATAGGAAAGACTTATTTGATATTGAAACATGTTTTATTGTATGTTGTGCCCATTTATCCATGAGAAAATTTCCGAGGACCATCCTAGAGATGAGATGTCAGAGCTTTGTGAGATTAATTACATCGTTCCACACCGAAACCAAGCCATCGTGAACAGTACAGAACATGCCAGAACAGAAAGGGCCTTTCCTAAACTATTTCTCAATGACTGAGTTATCCAAAATGCCTGGCTATGTGCATACTTTTTTTAGATTACATAAAACACAAGTAAATGTAGTACAAGTGTAAGTGAATGTAAATAAAAATGTTTCAGTGCCGTTTCGAATCCCTATTTGGGTGGAGTTTGCATGTTCTCCCCGTGTCTGTGTGGGTGTCCTCTGGGTTCTCTGGTTTCCTCCCACATTCCAAAAACATGAAGGAAAATTGAATGCTCTAAATTGCCCTGTATAGTGTGTGTGAGTCAGTGTGTACCCAGCGATGGATTGGCGCCCTATCCTGGGTGTATCTGCCCAGTGACAGAGACGTTCTCCCCTGGATGGGCATGGGGAACCCCCCCCCAGACCCTCATAAAGGAATAAGCGGAAGATAATGAATGAATGAATGAATGAATGCACACTCTTGGCATTCTCTCAATGAGCTTCAGGAGGTAGGTGTGCCTATAAGGGTTAATTAGTGTAATTAATTAGTGTGCAAAACACTGTAATCAAAGCAAAGGGTGGCTATTTTGAATAAAGTAGAATATAAAACATGGCCAGTTATTTCACCTTTTTTTTGTTAAGTACTCATATTTAGATTTTCATTCATTCATTCATTTTTTTCCCGCTTATTCCTTTATGAGGGTCGCAGGGGGGTTCCCCATGCCCATCCAGGGGAGAACATAACGGGCGCTGGGCAGATACACCCAGGACAGGGCGCCGATCCATCGCTGGGTACACATTCATTCACACAGTCACACACACACATACACACACTATACAGGGCAATTTAGAGCATTCAATTTACCTTCAT
>JAOUQT010131305.1:0-18977 GCA_025769995.1 Xyliphius kryptos | reverse complement strand
AAGACTACTTTCTCAGGGAAGCTCAGGTCCTTTAACGTGTGCAGCAAGATGCTGGAGATATACTTCCAGTCTGTTGTTGTGAGTGCCCTGTTCTTTGCTGCAGTATGCTGGGGCGGCAGCATCTGGTGAGGAGACACAGCCTAGCTAATCCGAATAGATCTTTAAACAAACTCACAATCTTGGAGAATACATCACACCCTCTCTAGGACTCACTGACTAGTCAGCAGAGCACTTTCAGTAACAAGCTCCTTCAGCTCCGCTGCAACATGGAACTGTACAGGAGATAATTTCTTCCAACAGCGATCTCATTGTACAACACCTCACCACTTGCCGGGACAGTACTGTGAATTTATTACTCATTATAGTTATCACATGCAGTCACTTTATACATAAACCATAATAAATAATACTGTATCTCAGGGCTCTACACTGTTGAACTCAGGACGACACATCGGCTAGACATTGCACTCCACACTACACTTTATTCAGAATATACATTTACACACTAACTTTTAGTTCAGTTATTTAGATTACACCGTTATTGTACTTTATTTAATTTCATACTTTTTATACATTTTCTTATCTTGCTTGTAATTATTTAATATTTTAGGATGTTGCTGTAAAAAATAATTTTCCCATTGGGATAAAAAAGTGATGTATCTATATATCTATCTGTCTGTCTGTCTGTCTTGTGGGTTAAACAGAAGTAAATCAATAAATAAATGAATATATACTGTGGCATGAAAAAGTATACAAACCCACTGAAATTGCTTAGTTTTCTGCATTAATTATAATATTCAATATCTTTATTGGATACATATATTAAACATTCACAGTACTGGTGAAAAAGGTAAGTGAACCCTTGGATTTAATAACTGGTCAAACCAACTTTTACAGAAATAACCTCCAACAAGCATTTCTGGTAGGTGATGATCAAACATGTACAATATTAAGAAGAAAGTTTTAACTTTTCTTCCTTTCAGGACTGCTTTAGCTCAGTCATATTCATAGGATATCTGGTTTGAACACCTCTCTCGGAGGCATTCCACAGCATCTCTGTTTTCAGGTTTGACTGTGCCACTTAAATATGGGGCCTTTTTTTTCCACATCAACAGATGTTTCTTGTGAATAACAAACACAAAAACTTTAAGTGTCTTTTATAAGGAGCTCTACACTCACTTGTTCTACCAGCATTTCTTCTTCTTCTCCTTTCAGCCTCTTCCTTCACCAGGGGTCGCCACAGCAAGTCAATCTTCACTGAAGAATTTGCAATATTGATTTGAAAAAAAGGTTTTATGCCAGATTCCCTTCCTCATCATTTACCTGGGCTTCGGAACGGCATTAGAAATGCACTGGCTTGTGCTCTTTAAGGGCTGGTTTGTTTCACCAGCACTATGAAGGTTTAATGGATGTGTAAAAACAAAAAAAAAATTATAATTGTATGTTATGTTAAACATATCGGGTTTGTCTATACTTGAGATTTAGATGTAGTTCCGATTTTATGACCAATTCATGCAGAAAACCAGGTTACCAGGTAATTCCGAAGGGTTCACATACTTTTTCTTGCCACATATACAGTATATATACAGTAGTATAGCAAAAGCAAAAGAGCAATAGCCAGGAACAAAGGTGTGTGATACTTGAAGCATATACACTTATATACACAATAAAACAAAACTAGACATTAGACATGTCATAACAATTAAAATAAGCCAGCGCCTTTTTTCTGGTGTGTGTCAATATTAAACATATAGCTGCATGGAAGTCCAAAACTCATGAGGAACTCCCTCACTGTTTCGACAACATTAAACATACAGCTGTATGGGAGTTACAACCCAAAACAAATGAGGAATTCCCTCGCGGAGTGTGGAGATGTGCAGGATGAAAAGGTGGGTGTGCTCAAAAGGGAAGGGCACGCTGCGCTGTTAAAAAAGGGAAAAATAGAAAGAAAAAGCATGCAGGAAATACATCCAAATTTGCGGTCCCTGCCACATATTACCTCAGCCTGAGCTTACCTCCAAGAACCACTATTCGGCTTCGGAGTACCTTCGTCCCTAACAACTCATATGGTGGAGAGTGTCAAATTGACGCTGTGGTGTCAATCACCATGACGATGCATTTCTCTACTGCTACCTACAGCAGAGTGCCAACCCGGGAGTACCTCCAACGCCCTGCTGGAGAATATAATAATTTTTATATCATTGTGATATATCATCAGTAAAACTGATGATCTTGTTTAATTTGAACAAACCTATTACATGCTGCATAGAAATGTTACACAAAATAATAAAATTAAAGGGGGTAGTGCAGTAGTTAGTGCTGTTTTCTGACAGCAAAAAGGACATAGATTCAATTCCTGTGTGGAACATGTGTGCGTATTCTCCTCAGGTTTTAGAAGGTTTTCTCCTGTATTCCAAATACATGCATTTTAGGTTATTGGTTGTCTCTGAAGTAGCCTCAAAGTTTCTTACTACCCTTACACATGCACACCACTCCATCGTATACGTATAATTCAGTGGTGCACTGTATAGGGTTATTGATGCCCTTGCTCCCAGAGTTGCTGGGGTTGTTAAGGAATGCTAATGCTCCCAGAGTTGCCAGATAGTCACTGGCTGCTCTGCGACTGTGTGTCCCCTATGATGGAGTGGCACCCTGTGTATGGTTGTTGATGCCCTTGCTCCCAGAGTTGCCCAGTGAATTAAATAGAAGATAATTAATAATTGAATAAATAAGTGAAAAATTATAGGATTCACAAGACTTTTTTACAGTACTGTATATAATAAATACATATAACGTATTTGATTTAGCAATCTATTACCATACAGCCACCATACACAAAACTCCATGTCACATTATACATGTATGAAGACTTCTTACTAAAGGTCACTATGGCAGTTATGACCAATTAGGATGCACAGGCAGCACTGATCTTACCAACAAATTCAACAAACACAGATTCAGACTGTTGAGTCAATAAAAAAAACTGCAAATATGGGAGCTATATGGAGAAATAGATCTAAGTCTCCTTTGGGTGTTCTTGGGTTATGCGTCTTTAAAGTTTTTAATTATACTGTATATATACAGTATATCTATCTGTATGTATCTATATGAATGGCCCACCCTGTAGTTTAGATCATATTACAGTATATTCGAGCAGCTGAAGCCTTTGAAGAACTGAGTAAAAGACAATGAGACAGGCAGAGATGGCAGCTCTAATATTCTTGCTGGGCTTGACCTTCATTAGTGAGACTTGTCATCGGTGTGTGCACTGTCATTACCAGTTTATCACCCATGACATCATGCTGTTTTCTCACATCTTCCTCCTGTTCTTGTCCACCTTAAAAGGAAAATTGGCCGGGAGCAGCTGAGTATTGTTTTCTCCGATCAATCAGTGAATTTGGCACATGGGTTCAGGTATGCGAATGTATACATTCGACAACATATGTAAAGCAGCTTAAGTGGATATAGTGTTTTTGTACTCAGCACTCAACACTGCGATCACATCATGAATATTGAGGACTCCTGCCAAGATACGACTTGTATGCCATTTAGAGACATGAATATATTTTCATTAACTTTCTTATTTTGACAGTACCAAAGCCTAATAAAAAAATCATACAAATTCATAAAATAATCTGGTTCAGATATGGGTCAGACTGGGAATTTAAGGATACATATTAAGATATATGGATACTAAGTGTTTGGATGCACTAACATAAAATTAAAATATAATAAAAATATACAAAAAAATGTGTTTATCAATCTCTCCGAACCCTATTCTAAAACCCCCAAAATATTAGAGTGAAAAATTAAATTTCAAAATAAACAGATCAATGACCGCATGCTTTGAATAAGAGTGTCACGTGACTTCTCACGGCCAATAAAAAGAAATAAGTAGTCTTTAAGAAGTCTACAATGAGTAGATTCTGGCCATGATTTGTATATATGTAATTAAACTTTTTTTTTATTTGATAGTGTCTAATATGGTTAATAAGAAAAACCAGTATATTGATTTCTCTGACCGCAGTTTGATTTTGATTTCAACAGAGTGAACAATAAAAACATATAGCATTTTGAAGATGCTATTATCCAGAATGACTTACATTTTTTTGTTTATTTAACTGAGTGGTTGCGGCTTTAGGGCCTTGTTCAAGGACCCAATAAGTCAAGCATAGTTTTATTGTCATTTCAACCATAAACAGTGTTTACAGTACAAAATTTAAAATAACGATATTAATCAACAATTTACATAACATTACGGTGTTTTCTTATGTAAGAATTCAAGACAGTTCACAATAAATACAAAACAAATACAGGCAGACAGGGGACAGACACTGCAATTTTTCAGTTTTAAATTTTAAATTGTTTATAATGTGTACTGTGTTGTAACGTAAGTAATATGATGCAAACAGGGTATATGTAAACATGTTTTGTGAAATGTGTGTATGTGTTCAGTTCAGACTCTGATTGTTGATTAGGTCTCCTAATCACAGCATCCAGTTGCAGATGGATGTGTTGAGGCTTAGTAGATTAAGCTTCCTGATCAAGTGCTAAGAAATGTTGGTCTTGAATGCTGAAGTGGAATCTATAAACAGCATTATGACTTTTTGACATATGAATGAGTGCAAGAGAAAGTGTGCTGGCCTCGTCTGTTGAACGGTTGGGATGATTCATGAACTGCAGGTATCTTAATATGCCTCAGAAAAATTCTCAGGCACAGGGATCATGGGGGCTGTCTTGAAGCTGTGAAGATATTGACTAGCTGTTCTGCACATTCTCTGAGCACCTTGCCAGGAATGTTGTCTGGTCCACCAGATATATAAGGGTTGACTCTGCATAGAGTTTTCCTCAAATCAGCTGCAGTAAAAGACTGTGGAGAAGAAGGGGTAGACTTTCTTGACGTCACATTATTACACCACAAGCAGGTGTTGTCTTGTAGCTGGTGATGGTCCGGATGCCATGCCACATGCGCTGTGTGTCTCCTTTGTTCTCGAAGTGCCTGTGGATGATCTGGCCATGTACGCATTTTGTATCTCTAATTGTCCGAAAGGGCCGCCTTATCGCATATTTTAAAGGCAGAGTCTCGAGCCTTTAGCAGTGCATGCACCTCTGCATTCATCTATGGCTTCTGGTTGAACAGAATGGTGATGATCTTGGAGATAGTCATGTCATCAGTGCACTTTTGTATGATTGAAATCTCCAGCAACATTAAACAACCCATCCGAGTGTGTGTTTTGCAGCTTGCTAATAGCCCCATATAGTGTTAGCGTCAGGTGGAATGTAAACACTGATAATAAACACAGTGGTGAATTCCCGTGGTAAATAAAAAGGTCTTTGTCTTACAGTCACAAACATTTGTTGTAAAAACACTGTCCACCAAGAGTCTTACCACGCGGTCGGGTTTCTGTCAGGCATGAAACATGGCTAACCCATCTAGCTAAATGGTTGCATAAAGATAGTTTTTGTGGCATAAAAAGCAAAGTTACGTGCTGTAATTATTAAACTGATTAAAAATGACATCTGACAAACATCTGACAGTGCTTAGAATACTACAATATATAAGCATATATATAACCAGCAGTTCTCCTTATTCATATTGATTATGATTTTAGTTAAGGAGCAAACTTAGTTATGCTGCAGCCACATGGTGTTTTATTAAGCAGAAAAAAGCAAATAGCCAGAGGAATAAATCAAGACCCTAAATGGAAGAGCTTTTATAAATCAGTGTCAAGTTAATACAACCCTGAGGGACCCCGCACCATCCATATAAAATATACACAAATGCTGCATTGTTCATCGATCCATCATTTGGACCAATTGTATCCTCAGTATAACAGGTGCTACTATAATTATTAGGAAACAAACTTACTGAAGATAAAGGTATTTTTTTCTTTTCAGGCTTTTATTCTACATTTTCTGCAGTTAGTAATTGAGTGTGTCTAAAATCCTAGTGAGCAATCCACATAGACTGCATGGGGCATCATAGAGTGTTCACCCACCCACAACAAGAATGAATGGTTGAAAAACTCTCTGAATTAGAGCAAGTGATAAAGAGATGCAAACCGAATGAATTGATGCGGCCACAATTTTCAGTATCCCACAGCAACAATGTCCAGAAGAAACATATCTAAAAGCTTATCAGAATCAGTTCTATCCATGCGGATTTGCTGAGAGATAACAGTAAAGAGAAAGAGATAGAGACAGAGAGAAGAGGGATATGAAGATAGATAGTGAGACAGAAGTTGCTGCTTTATTTTCTGATGATGTCACGATAAGAGCACGAGCACGGACCATTGGTTTCAATTTTCTGAGCGAAACAAATGTGGAAGATATGACAACAGACCCACTCTCATACTTCTGCCATAGTTCAATGGTTTTGACTAAATAATACACAACACGAATGAATGAATGAATAAATCAATCAATGAATCCAATAATACTCAAAATGTTCTTAGGTTTAGATGGCTGTCGATTACTGCAAGTTAATTTTTCTGTTTGTTGCATTTAAAATAAAATTTAGGTTTTATTAACGCTCTCCTGGGTGTGCCCCAAGAATTGGATCATAGATCAACTGATGATTCTTTATGGATCCATTTAAACATGTAACCCTCTCTTTTAAGGTTGTGCATAGAAATAATCATCATAAAGATCATAGGCTTTGTGCATCTCCATAAATTAGAATTTCATCAAAATATTAATTTATTTCAGTAATTCAATACAAAAGGTGAAAAGCATACATTATATAGCTTCAGTAAAAACAGTGATATATTTCTAGTGTTTATTCCTGTTATTGGTGATTATGTCTTACAGCCCACAGAAACCCAAAAATCATTATCTCAGAAAATTAGAATAATACAAAACACTTGCAACGTAACACAAAACACCTTCCTAATTATTTAAAATGGTCCCCGAGTCAAATTCTGTAGGCTACACAATCATTAGGAAGACATTGCCAGTCACTGACACACATTACAAGGAGGGTATGCCACAAAAGGTCTCTGCTGAAAAAAGGCTGGCTGTTCACAGAGTGCTGTATCCAAGCATATTAATGGAAAGTTGAGGGGAAAAAAAGTGTGGTAGAAAAAGACCAACCCTAACGCCCGACCCATAAAATATAAGTTTGGTCACCATTTTTCAATTATAGAGTGTTTCTAACAGGTTTTCAAAATGAAAAAACAGTTAATTGCTTACACTGACTAAAGTTCACTTTCAGCCAATAAATTATGTGATGTTTTGAATGTTGTATCACTTGATACTTTTTAACATATGACATGTTAAATAAGCATAAATAAAATTAACAAAAATGTATTTTTATATATATTTTAGGAAGCAAATTCTCTGAATTATAAAAATAAATATATGTTTTAATACATTAAGCAGGAGTAGAAAGAGATGCATCGACAAAAGTGTTGCAGCAAAAGTCAAAGTAACCAGGTTCTCATTGGGAGTGACCAGGATTAGGAATGAGAACATCACAGGGACAGAAAAGGTTGGAAAATTAGGAGACAAAGTTAGTGAAGGCCAGTGGATAAATTGGTAGGAGAATGTTAGAGATGGAGTTACCAGGCAGGAGGCAGAGAGGAAGGTTAAAGAGGAGATTAATGTGGTCAGTGTAGACATGCAGGTAGTTGGTGTGAAAGCAGAAGATGCAGAGCACAGAGTGGAGTGGAAAAGACTGACTCGCTGTGGCAATCCCTGATAAAGGTATAGGATATTATCTCTACATCCCGTCCCTTTTTGTAAACAAAACCTGTGTTATATATATTATGTGTGATAATAAGAAAAAGAAACAAAATGTTTCTGGACTTTGAGAGGAAACCAGAGCACCCAAAGGAAACCTACATGGACACAGGGAGAGCTTGTAAACCTGTGTACAGAAAGGACCCAAGACACCTTACTCAGAATCAAACCCAGGACATTATGTCCACCAAGACTGTCCACCAAGAGTCTTACCACGCGGTCGGGTTTCTGTCAGGCATGAAACATGGCTAACCCATCTAGCTGAATTGTTGCATAAAGATACTTTTTGTGGCATAAAAACGTGTTGTAATTATTAAACTGATTAAAAATGACATCTGACAAACATCTGACAGTGCTTAGTATACTACAGTATATAAGCATATTTATAACCAGCAGTTCTCCTTATTCATATTGATTATGATTCTAGTTAAGGAGCAAACTTAGTTATGCTGCAGCCACATGGTGTTAAGCAGAATAAAAAGCAAATAGCCAGAGGAATAAATCAAGACCCTAAATGGAAGAGGTTTTATAAATCAGTGTCAAGTAGGACATTATTTAAGAGAACAAAACAATAACCAAATTCAAAACCAAACTGAAAGAAAGTCAAACTTTGTTTTGTTTTATGCAGCATAAGTGTAACATAGTGTATATTTTCACTATTTATTAACTTATTCATTCATTATCTTCCGCTTAATACACACTCTGCCAATGCTCACCTGGCAACTGTGGGTGCCAGGCATGAACAACCCAAGATATAATACCTCTCTATCACAGGGCACAAAACACAAACAGTCACACAACCATTCACACACTAAGGGCCAATGCAGAGACCCCAATTCACCGAACATGTCTTTTCAGTGCGGGAGAAAACAGCTGCAAACACAACAGTATATTTTAAGTAATGGATATTTCTCACTTTTGACTAAGAATGTGAGTTATCTCTGTTCATGATCTGTCGCTTTTCCAAAGTTTATTGGTATGTTTATTATTGATCAGTTTTGCTTCTAACTGCTCAATAAGGCAGAAATCACAAACATTTAGCATTTCTAACAACATCTGAAAAAATAATAGATATAGATAATAATAATTATTATTATTATAATAATATTAACCACTGCACAACTCCGCTTGTGCATCATTTCAACTAGTATGACATCAGTACAGTATCTGTCTATCAGTGCATTATGAAACATTGCAATCCAGTTTTATGGTATTGTACCGTTCAGTGATTACTGGTTATTGTCCATGAGAGGGAAAGGGGGGCAGAGTTTAGTAGCCTCACAGACTGTGGATAAAGACTGTTGGCTAGTCGAGCAGTTCTGGCCTATATGGACCTGTACCTTCTCCCTGAAGAAAGCAGTAGGAAAAGTTGGTTTGCAGGAGGGTTTGCCAGTACCGCAGGATGTTTTATTGTTGTAGAAGTTGACCATCAGAGGTCTAGGGATGTGAAGGGTCCTCACCTTCTTCAGAAAATAAAGGCACTGTTGCGCTTTACCCACTGTGTGTTCACCATTACAGATCCTCAGTCACAGTCATTCCCAGAAATTAAAAAACAGTTAACCCTCTTTACCCTATCCCTGCCAATAATAAGAGGTTGGTAGTCATGACTCTTCCTATGGAAACATATAATTATCTACTTTGTCTTTTTGGTGTTTTTGTTACGGCAACATGTTACCAGGTGTTGTACCTCAGTCCTGTATTCCTCTTATTGTCCTGCATAATAAGTCTGAGCAGTGTGGTGTTGTTGGTGAATTTGACAATGAGATTACATGTAAAGGAGGTCAATCAGTCATGGGTAAATAGAGTGTTGAGCAAGGGGCTTAGAACACATCCTTGATGTGGCTCCAGTGCTGATAACCAAGGTGGAGGAGGTGTTCATCCCCACTCTGACTCTCTGTGGCACTCTGTTAAAAAGTCCACAATCCAGTTGCACAGACTGGGATTGAGTCAGAGCTGGTGGAGTTCACAAAGAGGAGATGTGCATAGTCCAGATGCTGCAGTAAAGCGTGCTGCACCGTGGCAATGGCATACTCAGTCAACCGATTCTCTCTGTATGCAAACTGGTGCGGGTACAGAGATGCAGGTATTGCAGCTTTTATATGTTTTAGGATGCGTCTCTCAAAGCATTTGGCAGGAATGGAGGTGAGTGTCACCAGCCTGTAGTCGTTGAGACATGTGACACTTGACTGTTTTGGGACCAGGACAATTATAGCTGCTTTAAAGCAAGATGTAACCAGTGAAAGACCTGCCCCGGGTTTGTGGCGGTATTAAACCTCTTTTGAATATGCTGCCGATGGCCCCGTTTGGCGATATTGATGTCTTTCCGGAGGTCAGCCCTGGCAGCACTGTACGTCTATTTGTCCCCAGAGTGAAAAGCAATATTCCTTTGGTAAATGAGGCATCATCCAGGCTGGAGTGTTAGGAAACACCCTGACTCGTTTCCAGTTTGTAACATGGAGAATGTTCCTTGATGTCTGTTCATTATCCAGTGATTTTCAGAGTAGGGGTGTTTAGTGACGTTTTGAGTGCAATCCTGACTTGCCCAGGGGATCCATTTCCACCCGTCAGCTCCTGAATTGGCCGTTTATCCTTCTGGAAGATTCCATTTTTTGCAGATATGAAACATATTTTATCACTTGTGTTTATTTTTCTCCAATGAAGAGGCTTAGTGCAGTCAGTTTTCATGATTCACATGGACTTGTAATTTGAGCCTGCCAAATTCCGTGTTGTAGCTCGAAATTGAAAAGGGCCATTTAAAATGGCGATTTTTTAAATTTTTTTAAAGTTATTACGTTAAATAAAAATAAAAAAAACACACCTTAATCGGTAGCACAATTACTGAGGTAATGGTGCTTGAACTGTACATTACGTGGTTCAGCCTGCATTTTTTTGCTTAAATGATAGAAAGAAACCTAATAATCATAAGAAAAAGAAAGATGATGATTGATAACAATATATTGCTTTACAAGCACTGAAATTAACGCAATATATTTTCCATGAAGCATACCCAACAATGTCCATTTCAATAGAAATCTAAAATTAGCCACAAGAGTGCATTATTCCTGATGATATTTTCAGCATGCATGTAGAAAGGATGAGGCGATGCAGCTAGAATGAAAACGTCCATCTCATTCTTTTTATCCTATCTATGCCGTCTTCAATGTTCTTCAATTCCAGGGGTAATAAATCATGTCAGAGCTTACAGCCTTGTCTAGAAGGCAAGTTTGGTTAAATACTCCAATTTCCAGTCCTCGCAGAGGCTGATACTAACACAAGTGTCTTGCTTTTTTTAATATATATTTCTCCATTTCTGCAGATATGAAGCATATTTTATCACTTGTGTTAATTTGCCTCCAATGAAGAGGCTTAGTGCAGTCAGTTTACATGATTCACATGGACTCACTGGCTGGAAAAATGTCTGGTGATAACCTACAGTATACGCTGACATCCAGGCCTGAGTAGAGTCAACTTTCGGCCAAATGGGATGACGGCGAGCATCGACTTGAATCGGGCAGCTGATTTATAGATGGCCATGCCAGCCTTCTCTCTCTGCTCGACCAGCAGTTAAAACACAGCTGAAGAGGCATTTAACAACACAAGAGTCTCATTATACTGTAGTCAGTGTTTGTTTGCCTATTAAACTATGTTTAATCATACAAATTGCCACACTCCAGTCAAACTGCAGTTCTCTACTAACTTAAATAAAACCCATTCTTAAATTCTAAGGCTCAAAATAGATTTTTTCTAATTTATTTAGGTGTGTGTTGAATACACACTTGCACAGGTAGTGATAATTATTTTATCTAAAAATAACAGAAACCTTCACTCAGACCCTCTAATCATCAAGATCTTGCCCATGTAATTTTTTCAGTTTTTACTTTTCTGTTAATCCTTTCCCCATGGTAAGTGTACATGTACTGTCCCTTTAAGAGCACACTAAATTGTGTCTAGTCACATGACTCTGTACCATCTAGTCCACGGCAAGCACGCATCAAGGAGGAGAATTTAAATACGGCACAGTCTGTGTGGCTTTACCAAAAGGCTTTACCTGTCGATTGGCAGGTCTTTGGTTATCATGAAGATAACATTGAGAAAAATAAGCCAGTTTCATTGACAACAGATGTAAACCATTTTCTGCTACTGATGAGACATTATTTACAATAATGTTTGTTTGAAGAGATTAAAGATGTTTTCTCATTTCCCAAGCTAGTATTTAAAATAATTGATAATAATTAAAAAGAGATCTTAATTTTTATTAAATATAAAATTTGAACGTTTTCAAAAGTTGTCATGTATGATTTTGATTACAGTTGTTCAAAATATTCATTAAATAGCCATAAAGATTAAGATATAGGTTTCCTTGAATATTTTTAAATATAAATATATTTATATATTAAATATATTTAATATATTTTAAAAATATTTTTAAATCATAAAAATATGCACCGTTTTATTAGATCTTAGATTTAATACTTAACAATAATCATTCATTAATCTGGATCGAGGAAAATTTTAAATAGTCATGATAATGATTTGAGGGAAAATTACTTAGCCCAAGGTAACAATATTTTTCCCATAAAAATAAGTAAGTACAGTAAAAAATACAATATGGGTAAGTCTGTAATCACTGAGAGAGCAAGGCAGCTGATAAGGTTAAGACACACCCCGAGTGATCAACTTGGAGAGGTAAAATGTGCCATCTGTGTGAAATGCATGCCCAGTCTGAAGTGCATACTTGTCACTAAATTCATATCAACTTTATTATTTTATTCTGCTATAATGAGAGTTTGTCTGTGTTAGTTCACTGCCCTTGATCTGTTACATCCTGCACTAATATCACATTCACAAGGGAATTAATTACTGAGATTACCCCAGGCTACAACTCGGTGCATGTATGTATGTTCCACAACCCTGCAAAAGTGCTGACCAAAAACAGAATTGAAGCAGTGAGAGAAAGATGCTATGTCAATTATCAACCAGATTCCAAATCCAATGCTACACTGAAAAAAATATTTTTGACTTAATAAATAGAGTACTTTCTAAAAATAATATACTATTTTATACTTGCTACTTGATAATTTCTTGTCTTTGTAATCAAATACAGGGCCAGATTGCTACGAGCAACCTGAGACAGAAGGCACATGAGTGCAGCCAATTATCGTGAAGCGATTATGGATTGTGACATGACATGACATATGTGATCTGTTAGGTGATTCTTGGATGATCCCAATCTACGTATACAAATCAGATTCTTGTTTAGTCCCTGGCTCTGAGTTACTGAACCTCCTAGTATCTGAAAGACTACATACTTTTTTATCAGTTCTTCTTGATTTGTGTCAGTTATATAATTCTCTGACTGCTATTTAGTGCAAATGTTTACTGATATTATTCTAGGTTTTCTAGGTATGTACCAGGGTACATAGAGTGTTTTTCATCCTAAATGAATACAGGTGTGTAATGGCTCCATTCTCACAGAAAATGATTTTCTTCATGGAATGCCCAATGCACTTAATTTCCTTCTAGAATGTAATGATGCAGACCTGAATAAGATGTAAATGTATATGTGATGACTGATTCTGTATAGGCTATAAGGATGTTGAAATTTTTCTTCATTTTTTTTCAGTATGTGTATTTGGGGCACGGTGTTCATGCTGGGAATGTACAACATGAATCCATTATACATATTTTTCTACTCTGAAGTGGGATGGAAAATCGAAAGATGCAGGCCCAGCTGCACCACTGCCTTAAATCAAAACCATGTGGATTCTGAACTTTTTGTCAAAACTTTCTGTACATATGATAAGATAAATAATGTTGTTTCTAGACAATGTATCCATTTCTATTTTTTTTTTTTTCAAAATGTATCTGACATCAAAAGCCACAAGGGCATGCAAATCCACACCACACGGCTTTAATCTCACATTTATTGACTTTTTTTTAGCATATTACAGTGACTGATCTCTGGATGAGGAAAATCGTTTTGAGGGCATATTATCAAAGATATAATGCTCCAACCTGTTTTTACAACCTGTTTTAAGCTCTCATATAAGTGGCTGATCTGTCCACTCAACAGCAAAAGGCATTTTACCAGCTAGGCGCAGGCAAACAGACCAAACAACTACACAGCAGCCGGCCATGTGCGATTGATCCGTGAGATGACTACTGTAGCCAGGTGATATAACGGAGCTGCCGCAGCAGACATGGTTCCACTTGAATATTGAGTATGTTCACCAACTTTTGGAGTGTTTCCCTAATGGCTGCTTGGACATTTTATTAAGCAGGTGTTCTTAAAGCAGTGATCAATCAGTGTATATTTGATAACATGAAGTAGGGTAAGGATGCCCAAGCAGAGCATGAACACAGACAGACAGATAGATAGAATCGCTGGGGACAACACACTACAAAAAATCTTGCCTATTCACTGTAATCTCTCACTCTCCTGCTCTCACACTTACTAACCCTTTCTCACTCACTCATTCAAACACTAATTTACAGTATCACTGGTTTGTGCTCACATTCACTTTCGCATTCTCATTCTTTCTTTCACAAATACACAGTAACTCAATAACACAAACACACTTCTACTGCACTTTTTTATTAGACTACTAAAATAACTCTGACACGTTTCTTCCTTAGGCCTATATCTTGGTTGCACTAGTGCTATTGTTGTTACATACACGCGCGCACACACACATGCAGTCAGTCTCGTAAATGTGAACATATATTCATAGCAATAACGAATAAACAAGAACGAAAGCTATTATAATGAAGGTTTAAGCCTCACCAATAGTGAAGTAGGGCAGCGCTGTGTTATCCAGATCGTCCAGCACCGACACCGCTCCCGGTACGTCGCTCCGCACAAACAGCAAGAGCCGCGAGTCTACAGAGCTCGCGCTCCCGGACCCCACACTCAGCTCGCTTTCGCGCAGCACCGGTAGCGTGGACACCGTTACTGTTTTGACCTCACACGCGCCCGCAGCCGCGTCCTTTTCACCGCCGGGTTTCGGTTCTCCAGCCGCGGTTTCGGTTCTTGTGACTGTTCCAGTAATGGATTCCTCCAACGAGAGGAATATGAGAAGAAAAAGGAGGAGAGGGACGAATCGTGCCGCACGCAGCTCCATTCCCCCGGTACCGGGTTTGTACTGAGCGAAACGCGTGAAGACTGCGCGCTTTATATATATATAAAGCTGCGATGTGTGCGCGCGCGGGGGCGCGCGGCCCGCAGATTAGTTACTCTCGCTCTTTATAGGCGACCACTATAATAATAATAATAATATTAACTTTATTATTATTATTAAAAACTCGCTTTGTGCAACGATTTTATTTATATATTTATTTGTTTCCTATATTCCCTTTGGATTATTAGGACTATCTATCTATAGTGGTGCTTGAAAGTTTGTGAACCTATTAGAAAATAGGATTTTAGAAAAGCATAAATATGACTTGAAACATTATCCTAACATTATCGTCCTAAAAGTAGATAAAGAGAACCCAGTTAAACAAATGAGACAAAAATATTATATTTATTTATTTATTAAGGAGATTTTTGAGAGTAGCAAATGGGATGACAATCAGCTATGAATGGGCACACTTTTTAAAATAACAGGGCTCTGTCAAAGTTTGCTCTTCACAGCATATTGTCAAAACCATTGTTACTCCCTCTCTAGGAGTGGTCGACCTACAATGATCCCTCCAAGAGCAAGGTGTGTAATAGTCAGACCCCTAGGGTAACTTTTTAGCAACTTAACTTAAGGCCTCTCTCCCATTTGCTAATGTTCATGCGTTCACCCTCAGAAGAGCACCGACTAGCAAAGGTGTGCTGGCAGGTTTGTAAGGAACAATGCCACTGCTTTGCAAAAAGAGCATTGCTGCTCATCTGCAGTTTGTAAAGATTATGTGGGAAAGCCAGAATGCTATTTGAAAAATGTTTTGTGGACAGATGAGACCAAAATTAAACTTTTTGGATTAAATAAGTGTTATGATTTGAGAAAGGAAAACACGGCATTCCAGTCTAAGAACCTTGACCTATCTATGAAGCTTTATGGAGTTTATAACATGGTATGAGCCTGTTTTGGGGCAAGATGGCTTGAATTCTGTATTATATCAGGGAATTATAAAGGAAAATGTCTGGACATATGTCCATGATCTGAATCTCAAGAGAAGGTGGATTATGTCATCATGTCTAAGCACACAAGTTGTTCTACCAAAGAATTGTTAAAGAGGAATAAAATTAATGTTTTGGAATGGCTAAGTAAAAGTCGTGACATTAATCCAATCTAAATTTTGCGAAGGACCCGAAGAAAGCAGTTAATGTGACGAAACCCAGCAACATCCCAGAGTTGAAGCTATTCTGTACGAAAGAATGGGGTAAAATCCTTCCAGCTGGTGTGAAGTACTGGTAACTGTTGACCAGTACTGCATACCTCCAAGCTGGTGTGCAGTACTGGTCAACAGTTAGCTGAAAAAAAAAAACAATTGCAGTTATTGTTTTAAAGGGGGGGTCACACCAGGTACTGAAACGTTTACATAATTTTGCCAATCACAAATCTATCTCACAATGTAAGAAATCATGTTTATAAATATATTAAATTATAAATTAACCAACCATCTATAACAGGCGCCAATATATCTGAATTATTGTCTTTGATATTCAGCGGAAATTGGTAGGGTTTCTATGGTTTAAAAACTATTTATTTAGCTCACTGTGTTAACATGACAACATTTTATTATAATTATAATTGTTACAGCCCTTATGGAACAAAACTGTACAACTTCGAAAATGTGGTCTCTTCCAGGTAGCATCCTCCTCATTTTTATTCTCACTCTCAATATTCCTTATTTTCAGTATGACCATCCTTATACTCTTCCTCGTCCACATTCTCTTCCTCATCTCCCCCAAGAACATTCACTCTGCCCTTCTATCTGCTTAAAATGCCATCTGTCTGTCAAAACAGATGAGTGTCCTGTCAAACATATACTCCCCAAGGACCCTTTTCTCTCTCTCTCTCTCTCTCTCTCTCTCTGTGAATTAGTGAGCATCCTAGTGGTGTTTCACTATAAACTAAATCAGAGAGCACATGCACAGTATTCAAACTGCTGATGCAGAGAGAAAATTGAGATACAGATATGTTCATAATAAATGTGAAAAATGTAGGAGAAGCAGATTAAAAAAACCAACTATTAATTTCCAAAGGGACAGTACTGTCCCACAACAGGATATTTACTTCATTGTGTCCATTATGAATCCTTTCCATATACATAACATATACATGACAACGTTTTGTAACTAGGAGGTTACAGGAGTACTGGTTATACCATTATTTATTTAAAAACACAATCATGGACTGACTTGCTTAAGGAGGATTCTCTTGTGCTGTCTGCATTCCTAATCCTGGGATTATTCAGAGTAAATGATGCACTTATGACAATGTTGCTGTTATAGAAAATAAAACGAATAATCATGATTGAGACTTCAGAACATCTGTGGTGTAAAATGTTTTAACTGAGTTTCAGCTGCCCAGTCACTGCCGGAATAATGTTTTGCAGTGAGAAAGCCCTGATTCAGATACTAAACAGTGCAAAACCACAGTTAATGGATGACATTAAAAGACTTCCCCAGATAGATATTTGAGATATATTGCGTCCAAAGGCATGCTTAAGAATCTTGTGATGCCCTCAAAATGCAACTTATCTGCAAGTGCACTTATAGCCAAGGGGTAAAAACAGGTTTCCTTCAGGTTATGAGTCATAGATCTTATTCAACCTCAATTTAATTCAATTTGATTTTATTTATAAAGCGCTTTTTACAATGGGCATTGTCCAAAAGCAGCTTTACAAAAAAACTTATTATCCCAGATGAGTACCGGTGGCAAGAAAAAACTCCCTGAGTAAGTAAGGAAAAAACCTTGAGAGGAACCAGACCATCCTCATTTGGGTGATGTGATAAATACTTTTGAGATTAAATGGTTCGTTTTTTAAAACATACAAGAACTTGAAACATTTAAAAAAAAGAAATATATAAAAACCATAAAATTTAAAAGGTACTGCAATTCAAGAAACAATTATTCAGAAAATCAACTTTCTTGAGAAGTCATCCCTTCCACGACAATGTTAAACCTATTAATAAATAAAAGCTGTTTAATAGATAACATGTAGGCAGACCATATTCTCTATGTTAATAGGATTTGACCATCTAAGCTGAACCCACAGGATACTATAAATAAAATATACGTAAGTAATTTATGATTAGTATCAATGTGCATCATTGACTTGGGGTCTGGAACTGAATATCATCTTTAGACTTCACAACCCATCTCCATCATCCTGGACAAGACACAGAGTGTCAATGTGATGAAACGATGCTCCAGCACGGTCACACTGTAGCCTTCAGATGCCATTATTCATTTCAAGTAAACTCCAGGTATTCTTGGCTAATCACCACCTACAGTCTTCCAAGTCACACTTGTTCCATCTATGCAACCACCATGTGCATCTCATTTTGTTGCTTTGTCATGTTAATTGCAGTATTTAACTCCCTTAAAGCTTCCGGTATGTTGATCGAAGAGGAAATGGCAGTTAAGAAAATTAGCTGACCACAGACAAATTTCATATCAGGTTAGTTGCTAAAATAAGAACAAAATAAATTTTTAATTACTATGTTATTTAAACACACCAAATCCTAACAAGTAGACACTCGAACAATAGTCAGACCTTACATTTAAATTGTTCCTAGCAGACCACAGCTCTGTAAATGTGATTGTCAACCACAGCTGACCAGGTGTCGAACCTGGTGCATGCCAGTCAAACTTCAAAGCCAACCACTACCAACAAGCTAACCTAGTTAGTTAACATTACCCTGCACTAATTATCGTTATAACTCCAACAGTTTTACAGAACACAAAATTATAAACTTGCCTTTTAGTGCGATAAGTATTTATCAGAACTATAATTATTTGACTGTGTAGAACAGGGGTGTCAAACTCATTTTCACCGAGGGCCACATCAGCATAATGGCTGTCCTTAAAGGGCCAGATGTAACTTATAAATGTAACTAAATGTAATCGAATGTAATGTAAAATAAATGTAACTACTCCTTAATGTTAAATAACTCATTATTTATTATAACTTATTCAAGTGACAATTACAGTTGCATAGAAAACATATGTTTGCTTGTTGCTCTAACATAAATCCTTTTAAATTTTGTCAGCTTATGAAAACCCACATAACTCCATTAATGA